>LOEQ01003084.1:5799-25948 GCA_001685075.1 Bramus lutescens | reverse complement strand
CTCCCCCAGCTGCAGTCTCAGGGGGCCCAACACAGGTGTGGACCCCACAGAGAATGCAGCTTAATTTTCACGTCCTGGAACGCCATTTGTGGACGCAGGCACATTTGTGCCCTCGAGTAAGCCTACATTTATCTCCTCTGGACCAGAGACCCGCCTTTCAGTCCATCACAGCTGACAGGAGAGGTGTGTTCTGGGACAAGGCTACTTAGTGGAGACTGCAAGCACCTGTCTGCAGCCTGCTGTCTGAGGGTGCTCTGCATAAGAAACAGGGGCCCTGTCGGGAGAGGACTCTGAGGTGTCAGCAGGGACCGAGTGGATGGTGCTGTTCTCCCTTCCAGAGCCATGTGTTACAGATGTCCTGCCTAGAAGTCCCCAGCCCCTCAGGAGCCTCCACAGGTCACCTGGGACAGAAGGCAGCACAAGAAGGCAGCCCCAACAACCCCCATGGAAACGCCAACTCCTCTGCATGGTAGCCCCTGGCTGAAGGAAACACAGTCATGCTAGTTGCTGTAAAATAATTTCTTTAAAAGGCAGCTGAGAAGACAAGCACTCTTGGAAATGATGAAACCCACTTCAAAATAATTCCTGGGTCAAAGAAAAAAAAATCACAATGAGAGTCGGGAAATATTTATTACTGAACAAAGATGTAAAATGCTACATGTTTTCTTAAATGTGTAGTATTCAACTAAAGCAGTGAGTCTTTGGGAATTTATAACTTTAAATGCTTTTATTAACAAGAAATAAAAGCCAAGCATTGAATATGCATAAGGTAAACATCCAATCTAGGAGACAGAAGACAAAAAGGCAACAGGCAGCAGGAGGAAAAGCAAAAAACATAAGCAGAGACCAACAAACCTTTAACTCTAATTCGAGAAGAAAGCTGGGAGACAGTGACTCGCACACAGTGCCAGATTCGGAAAGGAAGTATCAGGACCATTTTCCAACAAGAACAAAATACCAGCAATGTCACCATTCTCCACAGCCATGGCTGTTGGCACTTGGAGTAGAGCAATTCACCCAACCCCTACAGGGCCTCAGGGACGGGGTCTATCTGGTCCCTTCTTTAGCTGAAAGCAAGCTGTGAAGAAGCATGGCAGGGGGCCGGGGACCAGAGCAAGGTGCATCAAGACTGTGCACTTGATGCCCACAGGACTGACCTCTTGATACTGGCAGGGAGAGGCAATGTGTACAATTTTATTTCAATAAATTTGGATGTGTGGGTGAAAGAGACACATTTTAAAACTGCCCGAAAAGGTACAAAAATACTTGAATGGCACCTTAGAAGATTGACTGAAGCCAAAATGTTTCCATGCACAAAACAGTTAATGCAGCAAAATCTCAGGAAGATTTGAGGAGCACACAGCCCTCCCTGAATGAATTCAGAGGAAGGACAGTCCACAAAAGGTGTCTCTGCCACCACAGTGATAAGGTGAACATATCTCATGGTGGGCTGGCTTCGCATCTGAAACACAGATCCACGGTGGAGCTTTACTCACACACTTGGGATTGTGAGTGGTAACCTCTTCTGGGCTGGTGATGTGGCATAATCCCACGGTGGCACACGCTGGGTGGCTCCCAGCATGCCTCACCAAGGGAAGTGGCAGGGCCAGCAGTGTGCTGCACTGGCCACCTCTTCAGACTCTGTCTGTAACCTGGCGTTCTACCATGTCCACAGCAGCTATGTGTGCTGAGGCCAGTCGGTGCTGTGCTACACAGCCGACCACTATCGACTATCTGGTGAGAACTCGGAACACCTCCAGCTACACTGTGAGACTCCGTGAGAGGCACTAATCACTGTCCATTCACGGGGGTTTATTGGCTTATCGAGGAGCACAAGAGGTCTCATGTCCGTCCAGCATCCTAAAACAAGCCCCAGTTGGCTTAGGAAGAAAGGAAAACATTAGCAAGTGAAATGTCTGGAAGAGAAGAGAAACCTGCACTGTTCACAAACATCGACAGAGCACACTCAAAAGATCCCACAGACAAATTACTGCAATTCATAAAAAGAAGACTTCAGCGAAATGGCTGGGTATGAACTCAATTACACTCCACAGGAAAAGCTGGTTCCTTCAGCAAACAGACTTCAAGGGCAAAAGGGGAAAAGATGGAGGTGAGCCTGGCGGTATAGAAGGACTGGGAAGGCTTGAGATGTGTGATCTGCCAGGCCTGCCTCCCACCACGATCCTGAGAGCCCAGAGCCTGCCTCAGCAAGCAGCATCTGAGCAGCACTGCCTGCACTATCCTCACCGAGACATGTGGATATGTTAGCAGATGAGACGAAGGAGAGAAAAGGGTTCAAATGAGACTGACCAACTAACCAGGAGCAGGCAGCAGTGACAAGGGACAATGGGGGGACCTCAAGGGCTGCTACACCACTGTATATCTTTTGTGTATGTAGACGTTACCATACCTATAAAGCTAAGAAACAAACATTAAATGAATTAAATTAAAGAAGACCTTTAGATTTTGCTTAGCACACACACACACACACACACACACACACACACAAAGAAACTAAATACATGTGCATACCAGCATTAGACACTTGGAAAAATTTAATGTTCAGAATCCTACCACTGATAACAGCAAAAAAAAAGCTTTTATGCTGTTTTTTAACTTAAGATACGATGTATAAGATCTTTATGAAAAACTGCAGAGGGCTTTATTGAAAGACAGAAGACTCCACTAATACAAAGGCTGAAGACAGAATGATAAGAACATTGTTTTCCCCCATGCTCACCCAGTGGATATACAGTCCCAATCAGACCACCAATGGCCTGAGAAAGAGACTCTAGGAAGCACCCTTCTTCAGGCCAAAGCGGCTCTGTGTACCTTTGTGAGGTTTAGCAACAGGAGCTGTAATGGCAGGAAACAAAAAGCCACCTAATGTCCCTGGGGTGTGGAGTGAGCGGAGTGACCCCAGCAAGCCAACAGCAGAACTGAGGACAGGGACAGCCAAAGCATGACAGCTGAGCATCACACTAACCAGTATCAGAACAAGCATGGAAGCAGCAAATAAGACCGATTCCATTCCATAAAGCCCCAAAGCATATCAAACCCAGCAGGACGTCATTATGGAAACAAACACAGGAAAATCAAACTAAGAAAAAAGGCAAGCAGGGAGAAATGGGATTCGGGACCAGAAATGAAAGAACTGGGCTGGAAAAGGCCAAGTGATGACAGGGTGTACATGTCACCTGTCTTTAAACCAGGAACACGAACTGTGAGCATCTAAAGAGCACACACTGCATAAATGTACTATCTATACACTCAGCATCCCCAAAACACAGTAACCTAACACCCCTGAAATTAAGCTCTCTCTGTTTCCTGCTTAAGCCTTCACCTGCTGCCTGACTTCGTGGAAGGAAGCAGGGGACCTGGTGCTGTCCCTGTGCCTTTCCACCCACGTATCCCCTGGCTGCTCCCCACAAGTGTCTGCCCCCTCGTACCCAGTCAGCTCAGCCTTTGTCTCTGGTTCTCAGTATGCATACACATGAGGCCATCTCAGAAAGTCTCCCAATGGCATAGTCCTTAGGTCCTGGGTTCACCTGTTTCCTCTGTTCAGGCCCCAGCACCTAGAGCCCAGCCTGGAATACAGAAGGACCCAGCATCTCTTTTTGATAGTAGCAGTATCATGAAGAGGGAGCATGCAACTGATGTCCTCCCTGACACAATGCACACCCCAGCACAGCCAAGGTAAACCCAGCCACCCTTAGATAGGGAGACACAAAGGAAGCAGACTAACCCAGCTGGGGGTCCTCACCTACCTGCAGAGAGCCTAGAGAAAGCTGAGGAGAGAGGATCCCTCAATCCAGAAGGGCCCAGAGTTCAGTGGAGCCAGGCCCAACACAGAGGTGGGACTCCTACTTTGCAGCAGCTACTAGGCTGAGTCCAAACAGACCCCAAATTCAATGTCCTCACTGCTCCAAGACAGGAAGTCTCCTCTAATCAGGGGCTGGGCCAGATGGGGAAACTGCAGCTGTAACACAGCCTCATATAGGCTCAACTGGAGTAGGGTACCTTCCAGGCCAGCCCTGTAACAGGGGAAGATGGCAGGAAAGGCAGGGAACTTAATGAAGTTCAAACTCAGATACCTACAGGGGGATCCTAGCTCTGCAGATAACGATCCCAGAGAGTGGCTTATCATCCAAGAACCTAGGTGTCCCCTGCTTTATGCTATGCAAAGCACTGCTGCTCCAACGAAGATCATCCACCCCTCAGCCATATCCCTAAACACCTAGAACATTCCAGGAGGGTGGCAGTAGATACCTGCTCCATGCCCTATAGGAATGACAACTGCCTAGTCCCCCCATACAGAGCAGCCCCCCATCCATCTTCTCCCAGGGTAGCCACCCTGGCCTCAGCAGTCACAGGAGCTGATCACTCCCTGATGAAGAGCACACACTGCTACTGAGGGGGCCAGCCACGATAAGCCACGTATGGGCAGGTCACCCAAAGGAGGTTCTTTACTTCCAACCATTATCACCTGCCAGAGTAAAACTAGGCCACTGATAAATTAAAGAGGCCTGTGTCTTCAGTAGTTTACCCTGAGGCAATGCCTGGTTGCAAAAAGAACCACAAACTGAGATTACCTGGCATCACCCAGAACAGACCATTCAAAGGAAATGCCTAGTATTCCAACCACTGTAGATAGGACCACCTACCAGCACACACCACCAGGATACCCCTAGACAAATGTCAGCCAATCAGGGGTTCTAAACCTCAGAAACCGCTCACCCCCACCTTTACTACTATAGAAACCCAATTCTAATTGAGCTTGGGGCTCTCCGGTTATTCAATACGTTGGACATGCAGAGAAACCAAGTTTGCAAACTTGATTAAAATACAGGCTTTTTGCTTTTACATATGGGACTCGGTTTCCTTGTTGGCTTTTGCGGGGACTTCGCGGATTTGGGCATAACACTACCACCTTCCCGCCTCTGGGTGCCTGCTGTGCCATTACCTAGGGTCTAGTAGCCTTTTCTTGAGGGTTCTTTAAAAGGGTCATGGCTCCCTAAGCCACCTTTGTTAGTGATGGATTCATAAGACATCTTCTGGTGCGCAGGACAGGCAGGAAGCCTCCTCAGTGAATTGGAAAAACAAAATCCCAGAGGGACAGGGAAGGAGAAGAGGCAGGAATGGAATTCAGGTTCAGGGCTCAGAGCACAAGCCCATCTGACTCCTCTGCACCCACTCCTAGGACCACCCCAGGCTTCTCACCAACCCCAGACCGGTGGCCTCCACCAAATGGCCACTGTAGGGGGCTGTTTGCTCTGCCTGTGTGAACAGTGAAACAAGACCAGGAAGAGGGTGCCCCATTTTCTTTCTCAAAAACATGCTGGCCTCTAGAAAGATCACAGAGAATAAAGGGCTGGAAAGATGGTTCGGCAGCGAAGGGGGCTTGCTGCTTTTCCAGTACCCAGCACTCACATCAGGCAACTCACAACTGCCTATAACTCCAGCTCCAGAGGATGTAACGCCCTCTTCTGTCCTTCATAGGTACTGCACTTGCATGTACAAACACATACACACAATAAAAAATAAAAAAGACCTTTAAAAAAAAGTTTTAAAAACAGACACAGAGGAGCCAGTAAGATGACTGAACAGGTAAAGTTGTTTGTTATATTGAGTTCAATCACTGGAACACATGTGGTAGAAAGAAAGAACCAACTCCTGCAAGCTGACCCCCACATGAACTGTGTGGCTCATATATATACAAAATAAATAAATGTAAAAACAAAACAAAGTGCCCACATTGGGAGCCCTGCTCTCCTTGCTCCTTGCCCCTGTAGGCTCCCCCAGGTCCCCACAGGCTCCCCCATTCCATCCACTACACACATGGGCCTGCGCTCAGCCTTGCAGGACAGGAGAAGCTCCAACCATCTCAATTTCCGGACCCCAGCACACAGCTGCGAATCAGAAACCCTGGAAGCTCCAATTTGTGCAATTCTACCAATGGGATTTACTGTTGGGAACTAAAACAGAGTTCCTTTCAATTGCATATTAGTTTATTTTGAAGTCAATAACAATAAGCCCATCACTGTTAACATATACAGCACATTCATATGTAAAATAACATCTTCCCAACAAAGCTACTGAGACAACAAAAGTATGACACTGCCCTCCAGGTAGCTTCCCCCAGTAGGCTGTGCAGGCACTCACACCTGCTTCCAGGGCAGGCTGCACGCCTCACAGCTGCAGCCCAGGAAGAAAGCCAGCCCCACAGTAAAGACAGTTGGCAGAGGAAGGCCTTGGAGGGCTCCTGAACACTCAGGAATCCTTTCACTGTGGGCCCATTAGACCTTGTATCCTGGGACCTATATGAAGTTGTCATTAGGTGTCCCTTCACTTTCTAAATGCTTCTGGAGAACATCGGGAGGCCAACCGGCCAGCCACCCAGCCAGCCTCGGAGCAAGGGTGAAAGACATACAGAAGAAAAGAAAAAAGTCCAGAGGCAAAAGGTAATTGGGACAATTAAGAAAAGTTAAGAAAAGCTGACTAGAAACAAGGCAAGCTAAAGCCGAGCATTTATAAGAAAGAATAAGACTCCGTGAGTGATTTATTTGGGAACTGGGTGGTGGGCTCCCCCCAAAACACAAAAGAGTAAAACATCGCACAACACCTGTCCATGGCCACACTGCTGAAATCTGGAAAGAATTTTGGGTCCAGGCACTCTGGTTCCTGCACCCAGCCCTATTATGTCACACCAGAGGAAGAGAGATAGGTCTGGGGGTCTGGCTACTACACTTAGTCAGGCCCCAGAAGAATGCACCAGGGCCCTTTAATCCCATGAGATTAGTAGCAGGCTCCATCCAATGGCTAATGAAAGGCTGGCTCAGACTGCCAGAATCCACATAGAGGTGAAGGAAACTAGAGCAAAGACTGTGACTAGGTAGGGTGAACACTTGCTGACCAGGCCCTGCAGAAGCTTTTGGAGAGAGATTGCCAAGACGGAAGACGACAGAACACTTGAGGAACTTAAGACAGAGAGGACTTAGGGAGAGCCTTAAGCCGAGGACCTGAGAAGAACATAAAACCTACAGAGGCCATTCCAAACTCTGGGGAGGGCCAGAAGTGAGGCAGAAGACGGAGGAGACAGATACCTGTGCCTCTGCATGCTGTGTGTTATGTACGCCTTCGCCTTCACCATGTGCGAACATGCTTGCGAAGGAGCAACTGTGGAAGTGTGCATGCCTGTGAGAGGCACAAAGACCAGAGTTCTCATCTCGCAAGTCAATAAATAATGTCTAAGTGATTTTTAAAAAACTCAAGTAGCAATACAGCACATCATTTGGAGAAAAGATAATATCAAAGAGAAAGGAGCTCCTCTGGGGAGGCAGCAGAGGGGCACTGGGGATTATGCAGCTCTTAATTAATCTTGTAGAACTCGTTTACTCCCTAAATTCTCTGCATGTATAATTTTAAAGTATTAAGCTGCTTGTGTAAGATTCCAACAAAACAGCAGCCAGACAAATGTGTCTGGAAAGAGTGGAGGCTGCAGAGACATAAGGAGCCAGGAGCCAGGTGGGAGACCAAGGCCCCTGGTCCTTGAGAAACGTAGTCTGCTCTGGGTGGCTCTGTGGACCCATCCCAAAGGCTGGCCCAGCACATCCACTGTGCACAGGAACCATGTTGGTAATGTTCACTGGCCTCAGAGAGAGAGCTGTGTTGAGGGTTGGAAGAGTACATGGAATCCAAGAAACTGGCTGTCAGCGGAAGAGTAGGGGACTGGTCAGACTTTCACAGGAGCTGCGACCTCCTCCACCAGAAAGGAAAGAGTCATACCCACAGCTGACTGGACACAGAGTGGAAACAGTCAGAGAAACCCCCTAAGGGAGAAGCCACAGAAGAGAGTAATGAGCCAACCCAGGTCCAAACAGGAAAGCCAGGAGGAGCAGAAATGGTCACCATGTAAGACTGCAGAGCACAGAGCAATCTGGCAGGTTCCTGGGGAGGCACAGCAAGCAGACAAAGGTCCATGAGCAGCAGATTGCCCGTTATAGGAGCAGACGAACCTTTACAGGAAAATGAGAAGGTGATTGAGCCTCAGATGGGCCCTCTAGGCCAAAGCTAGGGCCGCTGTGGCCTGAACATGGGTGGCATGGCTGGGAGAAGCAAGAGCTGTCCAGGAGGGTGCAGGCTAAGACATATGCATGAGCTGTGACAGGAAGATCCCCAGCTCAGATTCGCTATTTCATTTTGCCGTGTACTGAACTTGTTTGCTCAGAGGCTGAAAGGAAGGCCAGTAGTTGAAAGGAACACAGTAAGCTGAGGTGCTTCAACAAAAAGCTGGTCTAAGAACTGGAAATACTAGTGTGTGTCCTTTACCTCCTCGTCAGCCGTTCTGGGCTTCGGGTGGATACTAGGACCTAGCAGATGCATGCCTGTCTTAGTTTCTATTGCTGTGATGAAACATTATGACCAAAAAGCAAGTTAGGGAGGAGAGTGTTTATTTAGCTTATACTTCCACATTGCTGTTCATGACTGAAGGAAGTCCGGACAGGGACTCAAGCAGGGCAGGAACCTGAAGGCACAAGCTGATGCAGAGCCCATGGAGGAGTGCTGCCCCCTGGCTTGCTCAGCCTGATGTCTTATAGGGCACATGGCCACTAGCCCAGGGATGGCACCACCTACCATGGGCTGAGCCCTCCCACATTTATCACTAAATGAGAAAATACCTTACAGCTGGATCTCATGGAGGCCTTTCCTTAAGTGAGGCTCCTTCCTGTCTGATGATGCTAGCTTGTGTCACAGAACCAGTCAGTACAATGCCCATCTCTGGAAGACAGCAAGATGGAGGACACTCTCTTGCACCAAGCAAAATTGCAGGAATATTATAGCTTTCGTACAAAACTTAAGCCCTCTACCATCCCAAAGTCAACAACATGGTCCAGGTCTATAGTCGGACCGGCCCAGAGCCTCTCGCTGAGGTCTGCAGGCACCAGTACCATCCTCAGTGGCCTCTGGAAGTGGGACCACTGCATCCTGAGTGCCTCCTGTACCCTCGTCTGCTTTCTGGGATCCCGCCCATCAGCACCCAGACTGTCTTCCACCCAGTGCCTCTGCCCACACTGTGTCCTCAACACCCAGACTGTCTTCCACCCAGTGCCTCTGCCCACACTGTGTCCTCAGCTTCCTCGTCTCTGATCATTACCCTGCAACCAGCCTGCCCACACTCCTGCCATGCCTCGCCTCAGAATCCCAAAGTGGACCCTCATCTATCAGGCGTCTCTGTATTCTAGAATTTGAGTCCTGCTGCTGGGCAGGACACTACCCTCCTTGGATAAACTGGGTGCCATCTAAAGTCACCCTTCCTAGAGCCAGTCCCATTCAGTGCCTCAGCCAACCACCCTGGGCAGTGGTCTCGACTGGGGACCACTTCTGCCACAGTTCAAGGATGCGCCAATGCTTGTCCATCCCAGAGTCATCCCTGGTCCTCTACTGAGGTAAGCAGCAGTATGGGAACAAGGTAAAAGCCGTGATTTTAGGGGCTGGGTGCAGTTCATGTCACAGGGTACCCTCAAACTCTACAAAACCAGTGTTCGCATGAGTCCTATTTACAGAGGAACCAGGAAAGTCAAGAGGCAGAGAAAACATACCTGGATCCATGCCTCGGAAGAGGGGACTGGAGATCAAACCCATGGGCCTCACCTGCTTCTGCTCTAATAAGTTACCTTACCCATATTAGTGATCTTAATCCTCACAGCTCCCTTGCAAGAAACACAGGATCTACTTAAAGAAAGGTTCATCTTGTCCACAGTCAGCTGACCAGCTAGTGTAGAGCTTAGCACATGGCAGAAGGCCACCAGACTCACTGTAGCATGCAGCCTTTGTTAAAGCAAGCATACTGCCCATCACAGACACAGTGACCACCAGGAGGATAAGTCTGCACCTCCTGCTCTTGCAAGCTCCAGCAGGACTTGAGACATCAGAGTCTCTTGAAGCCAAAGGGAGTGAAGTGAAGCTCTATGGCATAACCACCAGAAGGCAGAGGCCAACAGGGGAACATAGCCACCAGGGTACCAGGCACTCAGCTAGGGTGGGGAGGAATCCGGGCTTCAGGACTGATTCTGGGTCTCACTGAGACCCATCTCTCTTCCCCAAGTGCCATGATCCATTTGATGGCTCAGGGTGCTAAATGTTCAGGAATTTGTAGTGTGCCTAAGGCCTCCAGAGGGTGGCAGGCCAGAACTGAGGACTGCCCACAGGCAAGAGATGTGGCAAGAACCAAGGGTGGAGGACAAAGGGGCTAAGTACCCAGAGGATGGGCAGGAGGGGATGGGCCAGGCATGTGGGCATCCAGGAGCCCCTGGGAGAGTGGTAAGGTCAGAGTGGGCAATGATGAGCTGGAATAAAAGCTCAACAGAGACCGCAGACCCGTTCACAGCCCAGGCAGGCGGAAGCTGGCAGCAGGGCCTGGAAGGCGGGGAGGGCGGAAGTTGCTAGGCTGCTGTGCCCAAGAATGGCCCAAGCCCTGAGGTTGCCCCAGTGAGGCTGAAGAGAAACCACGGAGACAATGTTCACTTACTCCCTGGGAGGCCTCCTACCACGCGGCTTCTGTGACTGCCACCAAAGCCAGCTACCAGCTAGCCTTGGTTCTCCAGGCCGGCGCCACCTCTTCCCAGGGACCCCAAACCCCTGCCAGCCTAAAGGGAGCCATCTGTCCTTGCACTGCCCAGATCCTGTTTACTGGGTGACAGAGGAAGTGGGGGTGCCAGGGAACGCCTACCTCAGGCCTGCTGCTGCCCCAGGAACTCAGCCCTAATCCAAGACAAAGCGCCCAAGCCCAGGGACAGTGAGACACCAGCCAACAGACTGCCACCTGCCAGCACTCCCATCCACAGTACCAGGCTAGGGTCCCAGGGTCTGGACCCTAGGCCAGGCTCTGACTTCAGTTTCCATGACCTGGCTTCCAGCCCTTCCAGGACCCATTCCCGTGGAGAACTCCAAAGCTGGGGCTACCCTTCTCAGCAGCTGACAAGGAGCATAATCCCTATGCTGGGGCTCCCCATAACAGACCCTACCTCTTCACTGAGCTGGGAGGCTCCCTACTACATGGGGTTTGCCACATCCCCAGAAGGGATGCCATATCTCCAGTTCTAGGTTTTGTCACTTGTCAGTGAGTAGTGACCTCCATCCTAGGACTGGAGGAAGAAGTCACCCACATTGCACAGGGGCAGGGGGTCACAGCAGAAAAGGACAACCTGGTTTGCTGTCCCCTTGGGGGACCTCATCTTCAGGGATAAGCAGAGAATGGCACTACAGTTGTCACACAGATGGGTTGTTGACTGAAACATCACATAGGGAAGGCACAGCTGAGGACAGACACTCCTTAGAACTTAAGCCATGGCTCATTAGATGACCCCTGGAGGACCCACACTAATTCTGTATCAGGCCTCTGCGGATATGACTTCTGGCTTTGCAAAGGGTCTATGTATGCACCTGTCATGGGTCCTGTCCTTCAACATTGTGTTCCTGGCACAGGCCAGGTGTAGTTCACATCTGCGGTCTTCATGGTGCTTGTCCTCCCCCTTATACTTCAGGCACAAATGGAATTCAGTCTCCTGGAAGCTCAGCTTGGACAGCCTGAAGGGACAATACCTCTACCTTCACCTTTAGCCTAACTGCCTCATAAGGAGTTCCAAAGACATTGCCAAGACAAGAGAAGGAAGTGCAAGGAATGGGACCAGGGTGAGCATCAAGGCCAGGATCAGTTGCTGGGCCAGTGCCACCATTACTGCAGATGGCCTGCACCCCTGGGTCCTGCTGTACACACAGGGGACACACACACTATATCCAAGCCCTGAAAAGTATTTCTTTCAAAGTTGATTTCTTTCAAAGTCGATACTGCCAGAGAAAATTATTTTCTAGACAAAATGAAACTGAAAAGTTAGAGAAGAAAAACTGAATGAAGTTTGTCAGAGCCCCAGCATCTATAGCTCAAAGGCCAGTTATGCAGGGCACCTCCACAGGCAGCCATGCCAAGGCTCACTGGCACAGCTCTCTACCTGCTACCACAGACCATCCCATGCCCTACCTATGGTCCTGAAGTTCGCTATAGGAGAGAGCTGACAACCACGCAGTGGGGAACCCCACTAGCTCCTCAAGCAAAACCTGCTATTCCCTGACTTTCCTGCAGCCTCCATGGAGCCTGCTGATAACACCATTTATCCTGCACTGCCCAAGATGCTTCCACCCTCTCTGGACTTCTCTGCACGGTGCCTTCCTGGGGCTCAGCTTAAGGAGGAGGAAAACAGTTCCAGCCCAGGAGTAGAAATTTCAGAGAAGGTTCCCTCTTGGACAATGTCTACAGCCCCGGAACCTGTTCCCCTTTTGCAAAATGGTAGTCGAAGGGGCTATCACAGGGCAGCCATACATACCAACAAGATAAAGTATGAGATGCAGTCTGTCCCCAGACAGAAGCTCCAGGCATTGACCACCCCCTTACCCAGTTCTGATTCTTAGAAAGGGTTCTTGGCCTAAGCAGTTCACAGTCCAGGCTAACAGCAATCTCCCAGCTGCCACCTTGTGACAGTGTTACTGCCTCCCCTGGGTCTGCTAGAGGTGGAGAAATGGTTGGCAGCGGCGGGGGGGGGAGTTCTCCTGCACTCTCTTCCACCCTGGTATGCTATGGTGCAGGCAGGGAGTGGTGAGACCCCAGGCTGCAGTGCTTCCCCAGAGAAAGCAGTGCTGGGAGGCCTGGATGCCTGGCTCCTTACTCCTAGGATGGTCCACATGAATGAAGAACTATCTCTCTAGCAGCTTCCCAAGCCAGAAAGATGTCATGACTCAGACCATGCCAGAGCCGCCAAGCTGTGACTAATGCCATCTGGACCCTCACCTCCCTCCACTATCCAATGTCTCCTCAGTTATGATTTCATTTTGGGGGACATGAAGCCACACAAAGAGATCTTATAAAAAGACCACAAACCTCACACAGGACTAGGTGACCTGCCATAGTAAGACCCAACTCAACCACAGGCTATAACTTGAATCCACTCATGCTTACTCCTGAGACTGCATTGTAATATAGGGAAATGTCTACTCTAGAGTCAAAGGAGTCTTGGAGGACAGCAGATGTGCCACATGAGGCAAGTGCAGGGGCAGCAGCACCCATTCTATAGATTCTCCAATGTGATTCAAAGCCCAGTGTCTCAGGTAAGGAAAGGGGATCTAGGGAAGAAAAGTGCAGAGTCACAGAGATGGAAGGGACCTGGGACAAGGTCCAGGTATATCACACAGTGGCACAGGCTGCAGTGTCTCCTCCACTCCCTGCAGCCCACATCAGTGTTTTCTACAACAGACTTGAAGGTCTCCAGCGCACCAAACAGTGGCCTCCATCTGGCCCAGAAGCAACACAGAAAGAGAATGTTCTCTCCTTCGCCACATCACTCTGGCCAAGGCCGTGCTCATTTCCAAGTGAGGAACCCAGCACCTAGAGGGACTGGCATGCATTCACCATGTCTAACAAGCACAGAGAAACACAGGCACTGGCTGTGGGAGTTACATGTGCACCCCACACACACGTGTCTGCACACTCACTGATAAAGCTGTACCAACACAGCCACTTCCAAAGCTTTAACCAGAACATCCATCTCAACTCTTAAACGCTGTTCTTCAACAAAAGAATAAGAGGAATAGAAACTCCTGAGAGAAGTGACTGATTCCAGGGCTGCAGTGGAAAAGGAAAAGAAGTCCTATCCTTCCCTCAGAGGAGCAGAAAGAGGAGCTTTAGACAAGGTCAGGGCATCTGAGGAGGACATGAGGACTCAATCAGAGAAAACAGATAGCGTGAAAATAAGTAATGGCAAAGTTCTGGCTTTCCACAACTGTGACAGAATGCCTGAGTGAAGCAAACTAAAGGATGGATATGGGATTTCTTTCCACTCATGGTTTCAGAGGTGTCAGTACATGGTCACGTGGTGCTGTTATTTCTGGGGAAGAGAGTGTACAGGAACAATTCACAGTGGAAGTAGAGAGAAGATTGGTCATGCAATATACACTTCCCATGCACCCAGTAACCCTTCCTCAATCTCCTAGTAATGCCATCCAAGTATGAGTCCACCTGCAAGCTCTTCTACTGGCATGGTGACAGGTATCAGGAGCCCAGTTGCTTCCCCAAATAACTATCCTCTGAGGGCTGCTGCGCTAGGGACCAAGTCATCAACACATGAACACATATGGAAAACATTAATCCACCGGAGCCAGCAAGAATTCTAACTTATGAGGTGGGTACAGGCAGGGAGAAAAGAAGTCTAACTCACTGACCAAGACTCACAAAGACCAAGATGACCTAAGGAGGAAATCAGCTAACCGGCTGTGGCAGAAGGCAGAGCTATCGTGATCACGAAGGCACCCGCCATGGCAGGAACGTCCCTTGAGTATTAAAGCCAAGGAGAGAAAGGCTGCACAAACAGGACACTTACAAGGTTTCAACGTGCTTTCAGCAAGTTATCTTTCCTTTGAAGCATTAGGGAGCCACCTGGACATGCACTTGCACTTGAGAGACAGACAGGAAGACTGCTAGGCCTGGCCTTCAGGTCAAGACTCCATCCCAGTCGGCTTGGGGCTTTGAAGACCCCACCAACCTTAGAAACAGGAGCAAACTGGCAGCGGCACGAGCGTATACTCAGGTATTTACTAAACCAAGAAGCCCTTTCCACATAAAACCATCTATTAAACAATCCTCGGGGGGAAACAAAAACTACAGAGGAAGAGAGGCGATCCCTCCCCACAGGGCACTAAGGTCAAGCAGGTGGGCAGGTGGTCTAAGGGCAAGCGCTGGCCCACAGCCTGGAGCATGCTGGGTACTCACAGGTGTTAAAAAGAAGCAAAGAAGGCCCCAAGAGCCCCTGGGAAGGAGGTAGGAAGTCTTCATGGGAGGAGGAGCAGGAGATACCACTCCGCAACTCAGAAAGGAAGGAACTGCTAAAAATAATGACAATGAAAATACTACATTTAGAAATCAGTAAGACAGATTTAAAGAAGGAAACAGAGGAAATGGCTAGCTCTAAACAACATATAAAACGTTGAGAAAAAGTGAGAACAGATGAACTAATTTTTAGCTCAAAAGGTTAGAAAAAGAACAACGAAATAATTCAAAAATAGCCACAAGGAAAGAAATAATGCAAATAAAAGCAAAAACCAATGAGGCAGAAAATAGAAAACATGGGACCTAATTAATAAATCAAAATGTTCTTTTCTAAAAAAAAAAATTAACAGCGAGATAACCACCAACTAACTTATTCATGAAAACAGGCAAGGGTTAGGATATGCCTCAGTTGGTAACATGTTTGCTTAGCATCACAAGGCCCAGGGTTTGACCCCCAGAACTATGTAAAGTTGGGTTCAAGGACCCACACCTAGAGTCCTGGCACTCAGGAGATGAAGGCAGAAGAATCAGGAGCTCAAGATCACTCTTAGTTATGCAGCAAGTTCAAGACCAGCGAGGGCTACAAAAGACCCTGCCTCAAAACAAGAAGAAAACTGAGAGAAGCACAAGCACACCACATAGAAGCTAAAAGAGAACACAACACAGAATGTGGAATTGGGAGCCCTGAACTTGAGCAAATGAGTCACAAGGTCTGGAAGAAATGGGAGTGCAGTAGGCAAAGATGCTTACCCTGGGACCCACCGAAGATCAAAGTTTTTGCCGGGAAAGGATAGGAAAATGATCAAAACTTGCCCTGAGAAGGGACTCTGGGACGATGTTTCTAGGACACAGCCAGCTCCTTACTGCTCATGGCGTCTCATGGCTTCAGATCACTAGAACCAAAATGTTCTGATTATGTGGGATTTTATTAACTATTTTATTTTAATTCTTTGAAACATTTGCTTGTTTTATATGTCTGGAAATGGAGAAAGATGGCATACACACAACAGTACACCGAACAACTTGCAAGAGTCAATTCTGTCCCCAGGGATTGAACTCAGGTCATCAGAGTTGGCAGCAAGTTCCTTTACCCACTGAACCATCTCATTGGCCCTGGTTCTAATTGTTTTATGACACACATGAAATAAGCATGTGATAAATGGTCCAAAATCAAAAGAAAATCACAAATTATATAAATATCAATTGGGAAACCATAAGTTAAATACTAAAAAACAAGATTCAAAGTCTTGTTGATTGAAATATTTTCTAGGAATGCACAGTTGGTTCAGCACTTGAAAATCCATTCAGGTGATGTCACCCCTTATTAATGGGCCTACACGAGAGTGCCCGTGGGGTTCTCCACGAATGCTACAAATGTACACACAAAACACTCATTCCTAGTAAAGGAAACAAGAAGCCATCTTAAATGATAAATATCTGTCCCCCTTTAAACAAGCACCTCATTTAACAGGGAGATACCAGGCATGGCTCCCAAAGCTTGGGAAGACAAATGGATTGATTCTATACGGTCCAAGATCCTCTGGGTGCACCAGCCAGAGCCGCAGAGGAGGAAGAAAGAAGACTCACATGGCTAAAATGAAGCTCAGTCTCTGCAAGTAGCAGCACAGTTTGGGTGAAACCCTAGAGACACAAAGTTAACATCCAAACACCAAGATGTAAAATTAATATGCTGAAACCAACAGCCAGGACTGGAGAGATGACTCAACAGCTAAGAATCTTTAACTGGGGTTCATTCAGTTCACAACCCCCAAATTTCACATTTCACAACCATCTGAAATCCAGCTCCATGGAATCAAAAACCCTCTTCTGGCCCCCACCAGCACCTGTCTAGCCTCACATAGACACACAGGCATGCACAAAAATAAAATGACAATAAATCTTAAAGGAAAGGAAAACAATAGCCTTCACACACAAATTGCCAGCTAGAGGAGGGAACGAAGAAATCCCCACTCCAGCAGGAACACAGCAGTGGACCTGCAAGGAAGTGTAGCCCAAGACTGGAAAGGGGCCTAAGAGGAAGCCCCAAACATAGCTCCAGAGAGACACACTCTAGTCTTTGAACACAACAGCTCTGTTTCTCAAAGACACTGATTCTCCCACCACACCGAGGGAATGCGCCAGCAGCATCTTTCTGGAGCTAGACAAATTGACAGGGAAGTTCATGTGGGAAAACAAATGCATGAGAACATACAGGAAGACACCAAACAAACAGAAAGGCCTAGAACTGGCAGACTTGAGTAGATCCTAGAGCAGAGTGCTGGCACATGCCACCGTGTGGGTGGATCCTGAATGCATTCCACAGCCAGACACCAACAGCTCTGCGCTGTGCAGTTCTGCCTGCATGAAATGTCCACAGCATTCAAACCCCAAGACACAGGAGCCAGAGGAAGATGTGGAGAGGCTGCTAACCAGGACGGAGAATGTTCTAGATTTCAGTAGCAGCGATGGGTGCACCGTTCTATGAACAAGCCAAACCCACTAAACTGTACATCTGAAAGGGGTGAGCGTTAGGTATGTGGATGACATGACAATGGCAGTGTGATTAAAAGTGCTAGAAAGCCCCTGTAATTACAATGCTGTGCATGAAAACACAAACAGACCAGGGAATAGGGAGGGTCTAAAAATAGGTCCCTGCAACCGTGGAACTGCAGTGTGAGATAAACGAAGCACCCAGGATCAAAGACGAGCTTTCCCTGAGCGGTTCTGGGACATCTGGCCAGCCATGTGGAAAAATAAAAATCGATTCACGCCTCACATAATAAAAAGGAGTATCTTCCAAATGGATCGCGGTTGTCACGGTGGAAAGCGAAGCAGCAAAAGTACGAGCGCGAAAAGAAAGTATTCCTGTGGGAAAGGGGAAGTGTCCCAGGAAGAGGCCCCAAGAGGAGAGACGGGGCACAGATAGCCACTTAAGGAGCAAGCACAGTCCAGGCACGGGGAGCAGTGCTCCAGGCAGAAGCTATGAGCTATGTAAGCCACAGACAAATGACAATAACATCCCCAACGTGAGAGAGCACAGAGACTGGGCAAGCAGGAAGACAAGGTTGTTGGTCTTTCAAAGAATGCTTACAGGTATTACACAAAACTGAGGCTAAAAGACACGACCAAAAGTCCACATTACTGTAAACTGGAGATGTGCAGTTCAGAGCCAAAGAAGGCTCCTCCCTTGCTGGTCACACAGGAAGCTCAAGAGTCACCCTAACCCAACAAGATGAAAAGCCACAAAGCCGCGCCACTGTCATTTTCTAAGCATTGTCAGAACCTGTAATCCGTGGAGCAGCCTGGGAACACAGCCACTCCACCCTCCTTTCCATGAGCAGATGGAGCAGAACCCTTAGGATGCAGGGACAAGGACTGCTGTAGCCCTATCGAGATGAGTTCCCTCTCCCTTACAACGTCAAAGCTGGGCTAATGGTCTGAAGGCATCATCCACTGATCACTGGACAAAGAGGACACCCATAGACACCAGACAATAAGAGCAAGGAATGTCCCCCTGCCCTGGAAAGAAAGCAGGAGGCCTTTGGGGGGACAGGGAGGGGAGATCGCCCCACAACACCAACAACGGCCACAGCACAACTGGACAGCCACAGTGAAGGGTCTGAAAAAGTCCACTACCAGACTAGGCCCCCCATGATCAAAGCTGCAATGGGACCACCAGGAGCACGAGCACGGATAGCCAGGCAAAGCAGAAAGTAGAGAGAGGGGCAAGAGGGTGGAAAGAGAATACCCACCTCTGAGTCTGGGGCCCCCAGAAAAGCTATCACCAATATGTCCGCCCCAAGCACAAGGTGAATTCAGAAGAATATGAATTTGGGGGAGGCTGAGGAGAGCCACTGCAGCAACAAAGCAAGCCACCCTTCCAGCAGGACTCAGTCCCATACAACAGCCAAGGAAATAGGATGTGTCCATCTCTGAGCACGAATCCTGCTGACCTCTGACACCCAGTACACTTTCAAAGTGAACCAAAGCAATTCAGCATCATGAGACAGTCGAGAGCATGGGGCCAACTAGAGCTTGATCTCAGACTAAGAACCTAACATGACTGGGACACATCACAGGCTCTAAGGGAGCAGGACCACGTACTGAAGCCAAGGGAAACTACACAGAGAAATGAGAACTCTGAGAACCATGAAGGTTGGAAGTAATAAACAGCAGCAGCAGAAAGGAAGGAGGCCTTGAGGAACTGGTCAGCAGGTTGACAAAGCTAGGAGACAAGGTGCTATATCTCCCCAGAGAGCACGCGGACAGAGAGAAGGTGACCAGGCAGGCAGATGGCCGTTAGAACTCGGACAACAGGGGCCCCAATAATACTTACATGGGTAAAAGAAGTGAGGAAAGAGTAAGAAATAATAATTAGACAGGTACACAAATAATAAAAACATTCAAAAGTTGTAAAGGCTCAGAAGTGGACAGAGAAGAGGTCTTCATGACTCTGTCACCCAGAAACACAAGTGGGAGTAACAGCAGACTTGCCTCAGGAAGGCTGTTAGTTAGTGGGGGGGCCTCTCTAAGGATGTAAGACAAGGATGCCAAGCCAGAACCCTATTCCATCCATAGACAACACTCTAAGGGGAGCAAAAGTATTGGCTAAGCACTTCCAGAAAAGTTTCCTCACTGCAAGCGTCAGGCCAAGATGGGGCTATGGTGGAATGCTGCTCCTAGTGAGTACACAGGAATGTCACTGTCAGAATCTAGGGATAGCCAAAGGATGAGGTGACAGTGTTCCTAGCAATCACAAGTACTGTGAGTCTACCAACTTAGATAAAGTCAACAACAAATCCTCTCTAAGACACCAGGACAAGCTTACCCAACAACGAGAGGGCAAACAGCGCCGCCTGCCAGGCTATAAATCTTCCACAGTCACTGGACACTTGGAGCAGGGCTTTTGCTGCCTGTTTCATGCCAGCAGCCTTATCTGGGATGGTACATAGGCACTATAGTCTCCTCACTGGCAATGCCACCATTAAGATGACAAGAGTGGGACTGGGGATATAGTTCACTAGTAGAATGCTAGCCCAGATAAGGCGCTGGGCTCAGTCACAGTGCTGAAGGGGGAAGGGGGTGGGCGGGAGGAGACAAAGACCGTGGGAAGAGGGACAGGTTCAGGACTGGGCAGCTGTGAGTGGTGAGAAACTACCTCAGTGGAAATGCAGAACTGGAGCCCAGGGATAGGACCACACTGATGGACACTCAGGAGGATGGGTGCCAGCAGGGCCTCTAGAGCAGATGCCGGGCAGGCAGGGCAGCAGTGGTCAG
>LOEQ01003083.1:129509-142376 GCA_001685075.1 Bramus lutescens | reverse complement strand
AGAGAGGGAATTCAGAGAAACTTCACCTTTTACGGTAGCCACAAATAGCATAAACACGGGTTTAAAGGACTGACCCAGCAGAGTATATCTGACTATGTGGTCAGCCATTGTGGTGCATGTGGAATGCCATGGAAGGGGGCCACGGAAAAGGTTGGAGAAGACACTATCATGACGCTAAATCCTGGGGCGTTCATATCTGCCAGCAAATGTGATGTCTCTGCTGGACCTCTACATATAACCCATCTGTGTGAGAGAGGACTGATGAGATGCCATGTCAGGCATCTGAGGCAAGTTCATCACATGGAGTTCATCTCACCAGGTCAAGTGTTGGTGTGTCGTTTCATGCAGGTCCATAGAGGAAAGGGGGTTACTATGGGAAGAATTTTGGCTTTTACAGAGGGAAGGGAGCCAGTTTCTGGTGAATTGACTTATCTTTGCTTCACGATAGACTTTTATATTATTATTACACCTTAGCAAGTAAATTTCCACATACCTAGACCTCTGATCTGAAGCTTCCCTAAAGAGATAAATGCCAAAGTCACAGGACCACTTAGTTTTCTGAGTGCTCCTACAACCAAATATTACTTAGGTTTGAACCTTACAGGAAGAACTCAGATAAGCTTTACATATGTTAATCAGAAGGTAGAGAACAACTTATTGCAAAGGCAGGTGCTAACACTCCAGCATACAAGCCAGCTGCAATGCTCTCCAGGAACACCACACACAACCAGGAGAGAGCAGCACCTCTTCTCACTGAAAATGATGCCTGTTGGAAGCAGAGGTGAATGACCTCACAGCACTCAGTGCAACTTATTCTCAGGTCAGGAGAAACAGGTGCCCATGAAATCAATAGGAGAGAGACACTCTAGCCATGTGACACACTTGGCATGACAACTCATACGGGTGCAAAAGACGTGGGGGCTGAGATAGGAATATCCCCTTAGAAATGGATATGATAAAATACTTGGGACATTTCCCCAGGGTAGGAGCCTTATACTAAATATAATTTTATTATTTCTTTGAAGAAAATTACATGTGTAAAATATATTTGATCATGTTCACTACATACTCTAGGGAACTTTTTCTTTCCTTTTCTGTGCCTGATATTACCCAGACTGACAGAAACCCACTGCAAAATAAGGGTTTCCTTAAAGTCCTGATACTCTTAACTCTACCTCCTAAACCCTGATGTCAAAGACGTGAGCCACAGCATCAGATTCGCGCATTACTGGGGATCAAACACAGACATTTAAGAATGTCACACAAACACTCTACCAACTGAGCATTTTCCTGATTTACCAAAGGACACGTATAGACAGGCTTACAATATAGTAGTTCTTCCTATTGACATTGATACAAAGGAAACTAAGGGTGTCTGCTGGACTCAGCAACAAAGATGGGAAATACTCAGTGACCTCTCTCTCTCATCATCCATGTGACAAACAGGACATGTGTGTGCCCTGGATCCATCCTTTGAAATGATGTTAGGTTAGAGAATTTTCCCCTTGGGACACATTCCTACCATGGGATCATTACTAAAGAGGAGGTTGAAAATTTGTAAAACTCGGGGCTGGAGAGATGGCTCAGAGGTTAAGAGCACTGACTGCTCTTCCAGAGGTCCTGACTGAGTTCAATTCCCAGCAACCACATGGTGGCTCACAACCATCTGTAATGAGATCTGGTGCCCTCTTCTGGCCTCCAAGTATACATGCAAGCAGAATACTGTATATGTAATAAATACATAAATCTTAAAAAAAAATTTGTAAGACTCAATTTGTAACACTCAGAGGTGGTGGATGATAAAAGATTCTCTGTTCTGAAACTGCAACACAGTTGCACATCTGAGCTCACAGTAGTTGTGATTACATCTACACGTCCCCTATAAGCTGTGAGAATGGCACAAAATCTCACCTATAGATCAAGAGCAATTGGCATCTGAGATCTACTGGAGAGGAAGGGTCAGGTTTCTTTAATGGTGTGGCCCCTGGTACCATACCCAAGAATATGAGAAGCACAAATTGAGCTACATTGGAGGAAGAGAACAGAAAGTTAGGGCAGTGTATTTTCAACAACTAGCATGTCTCAGAAAAAAAATCATAAAGATCAGGTCAGTGAGAAGGGTGAGGGAGAAGTGTTGAGGTGCATAGTTGACTCCATCAAAACACAATACATACTGATATGACATTTTGAAACAATTGATTGAGATGCTAAACCCATGGCCAGGTTGATGGCCAACACCTTTAATACAAACAATTGAGAAGCAGAGGCAGAGAGATTGCTATGAGTTCCAGCCCAGCCTGGTCTACATAACCAGCTCCAGGACAGCCTGGGCTCCACAGAGAGAGCCTGTCTTAAAACAACAACAAAGATAATTAAACCCATAAGCATAAAAAAAGATAGCAGATGAAAAGAAATTGAAAGATCAGAAATTGAATATTACAGGATAGAGTGGGTGTGAGTCAGGGGTGGCTCAGGAGAAGTAGAATACTGAAGGCCCCTCCATCACACCTAGCATCAAAAGTAAAAGGAAATGAAATGTGTTTACTGAGTTCTCTTTCTCTTAATCTCGGTTGCCAAACAAATACTAACATGTAGATCTTAAGCAAAGCCCTGAAAGACAAGATCATCTCCCTTGAAGTTGAGCCCAGAGACTCCTCAGAGGATGTCAAGGCCAAGATCCAAGACAAAGAAGCATCCCACCAGATTAGCAGCATCTGGTATTTGCTGCCCCCAGAGAGAGCATGGCTGCACCCTGGCCAATGGCAAAGTACAGAAACACTCCCACACTTACCGGGTTCTACCCCTCTGTGGTGAAGAAAATCGCTTAAAAGAAATCCCACAGTAGCTCAGAATTGAAATAATAGACGGATATTTATTTAGATGTAGACTCACAAATCAGAATTCTCTCCTGAATGGAGAACAGAAACCAAATCCCACAGCCAGAAAAAGGCCACATGCATGCTTTACATCTGCATAAATAGTATAAGAGGCCACGCCCCAGTAGACGGTTAACTTAAAGGCTATTGGCGTTATGATTTCCTACAGAAGTGTGGAGGCATCAAAGAGCCATCCGTTTGCCAGTTTATTCACAAGCACAACAGTGACAAAGCCATCCACTGTTGCCCACAAGTGCTGCCCACAGCTGCAGCCCTGTGCAGTTAACTGCCTGAAGAAGGGTGGTCGCACCAACAACCTGCATCCCAAGATAGTCAAACAATGCTGGGAACTTGTTTGATCCAAGATCCCCAGAAACAATGAATATTTTTTTTCCTTACCTGAAGCGGAAGGACTAAGGAAAGTGATGATTATAAGACTGGGCTAGAGACATGGATCAGTGTATAAGAGCCTGCCATCACCTTCAACCCTGACTCTGATCCACATTGCTCAATGAGAAAACTGACTTCTGTAGTTGTCCTCTGACCTCCATGCAGGAGCGGTGACACATGTGAGTGTACACACATAAAAAAGAAAATAAATGTAATATATTATTATCACATACATGCAATTTATAGAAATAAATGTAAATAAATAAACAAGTGTAATTTAAAGTTGGAATGGAAAGTACACTCATCCCAAAAGAACAAACAGCCAGAGACAGCAGTGCACATTTGAAACCCATCACTCGACACTGTGAGGAAATGATTATAAATTTCATTCCATGCAGCTGTACACAGCAAGACCCTTCAGGAACCTTCAAACATTTTGAATATGAAAAGTATTTCACATAAAAATGTGAAAAGAAATAAAACAAACACACATTTAATTTGTATTTTTCAGGTGTAATATTCATACATGTCTGCTACATGGTAAGAAATCTGGTCCTGACAAAGATGAGGACAGATGAGACAGACACAGATGGGGTTATGGAAATGTCATCCATCAAATATTGCCTGAAGAATCTACTGCCTGACCTAGCCACAGTATTGGGGAAGTCAGAGTCTGGTGCCTGAGGAGGGAAGTTCCCCTTCCTGTGGGGCTGCTCCATTACAACCCTGTCATGGGGAGTTCCTGCCTCCAGAGGCCACACCCTCTGTCTCCTGTCACTCCAGGCAGTCTCTGTTGGTCTGCCCATGAGCACAGTTGCAGCCTACAGGAGGAGATGCCATGACCTTCACCTTCACAGCCCTGCTCTGTCTGGGTGAGATGTGGAGATGGGGAGGGGATACCATCGGCTAGAAATGATGCTGCCCCACAGACCAGTACTGGCCCATCAGGAAACCCCAGGGTCTCAGGAGATTTTGCAGAGGAAAGGACTTGCTCAAGCCTCAGGGACAAACCTCTCACAGGGAACTCTCTTCCAGGACTGACTCTGGGCCTTGGGACCCCAGTGATGGCAGGTGAGTGTCTGCAGATGTCCTGACCTTGGCTTCTCATCATCCCCAGGAGCCCTGCCTGGGCAGTGAGGATGGAAAACAACACACGTGCGCTGGGTGGATGGAGGGTTGGGAATGGGGTTGCAATCTTAGGATGGCTGTACTGAGTCCTAGCTGCTCTTTTCTTGCAGGGACCATTCCTAAGCCTGTCCTCAGAGCACAGCCACACTCTGTGGTCTCCAAGCAGAATAAGGTGACCTTCTTGTGTGAGGGAGCCATAGGAGCCAAAGAGTATAGATTTTATAAAGAGACATACCAAAATCCATGGCACAGAGAGATTTCACAGAAACCTAAGAACAAGAATGAATTCTCAATCTCAAAATTAGACTACCACCACGCAGGGCGATATTACTGTCAATATCAGACCCTTCATGGATGGTCAGAGTACAGTGACTCCCTGGAGCTGGTGGTGACAGGTGAGAGGACACAGTCTGTTCAGTAAGTATGCCTACCCCCTCACAACCAGGGAAAATAATAAGACTATCAAGGACATTTACCTGATTCCTCCTTCTCTCCTAGGATTCCACAGTAAACCCAGGCTGTCAGCCCAGCCCAGCCCTGTGGTGACTGAAGGAGGGAATGTCACCCTCCAGTGTGACTCATGGCAAGCACATTACTGTTTCATTCTGACTAAGGAAGGACCACAGCAGCTGTCCCAGACACTGGACTCACAGTGTAACACCTATACTGGTCTTCTCCAGGCCCTGTTCTCTGTGGGCCCTGTGACCACCAGTCAAAGGTGGAGATTCAGATGCTACAGCTTTAACAGCCCTCAGGTGTGGTCAGAACCTAGTGATACCCTGGAGCTCCTGGTCTCAGGTGAGGAACCCTAGCCTTTCCCTGGAATGATGCTGAAATGATATAGGTGCTCAGAGAGGCCTTGGTGTGTGGTATGTGTGAGGAGCCAGGGCTCCTGAGTCCATTAACACAGAGCATGGAAGACAGTGGTCAGAAGATACAGAATCCAAAGCAGACAGTGACAGCAAAGCCTAGGAGATCCAGGACAGATGAATCTTCATGGAGCCTTGAGTTACTCTGGATCAGCTCAAGTACCACCATCCACAAGAGCACAGTAAATCCATAGAAGAGAGTGAGGATCCAGAGCTTCAGGACACCAGGAGAACAGGGCCCACAGAAGCAACTAAGCAGGGATCATGAGGGCTCACAGAGACTGAAGCAGCAATCACAGAGCCTGCATGGGTCTGCCTTAGTCCCTCTGCACATATGCTGTGGTTGTTTAGCTTGGGTTTTTGTTGTTGTTTGTTTGCTTGCTTGTTGGTTGGTTTGTTTTGGAGTTTCACTGTGTAGCCCTGGCTGTCCTGGACCTCACACTGTAGGCCAGGCTGGCCTTGAACTCACAGAGATCTGTGTGCATCTGCCCCCCTGGTGCTGGGGATTAAAGAAACGCACTATTACTGACTGACTAGCTTGGGGATTTTGTTAGACTGATAACAACAGGACTGGGAAAGTTTCTGACTCGTTTGCCTGCACGTGGGATCTTTTTCCTCCTACTGGGTTGTGTTGTCCACCTTAATATGAGGGTCTGTGACTAGTCTTATTGCATGCTGTTAGGTCATGTTGCTTTAATATCACCAGGATTGCTGCACTTTTCTGAAGGGAAATGGAGCAATGGATCTGGGGAGAGAGGAGGTGAAGTTGTTGGGATGTATTGTATGGCAGAAGAATGAATTAAAAAGAAAAGGAATGCCATCCAAAGTGACTTTCTCTTTGCCACTTTCAGACAGACTCATCTCCTTCACTCCCACTTTCTTGCAGGGACCCTCCACAAACCCACTATCAAGGCTGAGCCAGGATCTGTGATCACCTCAGAAAGTCCCGTGGACATCTGGTGTCTGGGGACCCTGGAGGCAAAAATCTATGTTCTACATAAAGAGGGAAGCCAAAAACCCTGGGGTACACAGACCCCAGAGAAGCCGGAGAGCAAGGCCAAGTTCTCCATCCCTTCTGTGACCCACCTAGATGCAGGGCAGTATCGCTGTTACTGTTACAGTTCGGCTGGCTGGTCAGAGCGCAGTGACACCCTGGAACTGGTTGTGAAAGGTGAGGGGAGAGTCAGGGTCTCAGCTCCAGTCTCTGCTCTCAGGAGTATTCCTTTCCCTCAGCCTAGCCCTGAAGGACATTGTGGCTGTGTGAGCCCATGTAACAGTCTGCCGCCTTCTGTCCTAGGAATCCACAACAGTAAACCCAGGCTGTCAGCCCTCCCCAGCCCTGTGGTGACCTCAGGAGGGAACATGACTCTCCAGTGTGTTTCATGGGAGAGATATGACAAGTTCATTCTCACCAAGGAAGATCAGAAGTTTCTCAGCTCCACGGACTCACAAGATATACACAGTACTAGGCAGTACCAAGCCTTGTTCTCTATAGATCATGTAACACCAGATCACAAAGGGATAATCAGATGTTATGGTTACTACAATCATGCCCCACAGCTGTGGTCAGTGCCCAGCGACCCACTGGAAATACACATCTCTGGTGAGTCACTCCCATCATTGACCAATCATTTTTGACACCCGATGCCCTTTGCCATGGAAGTGTCCCACTGAGTAGTTGCAGATAAAGGGTGAAAAAGGACGAACCTGGTTCCTGAGCCAGAGCCCCATCCCTGGGTAGAAGCAGTGATGTGTGCAGGGCAGGATGGGAGAGGATAGGTGTTTGGTAAAAACCATCTCCTCAATTACCCTGTCACCTTCCTCTAGGGCTGTCTAAGAAGCCCTTCCTAATGACTCACCAAGGCCGTATCCTGGATCCTGGAAAGAACCTCACCCTACAGTGTTGCTCTGACATCAAATATGACAGATTTGCCTTGTACAAATTGGGGGGAGCTGACTTCACCCAGCACCATGGCCAGTGGACTCAGTCTGGCCTCTCCGTGGCCAACTTCACTTTGGGCTCTGTGAGCAGCTCTACTGGAGGCCAGTACAGATGCTATGGTGCACACAACCTCTCCTCTGAGTGGTCAGCCTCTAGTGACCCCCTGGACATCCTGATCACAGGTGAGGAACTAAATAGATTCCCTCTGGTACCTAACTTCTACTGGGGCTCTCTTTGGGGAATTAAGGAGGTGATGGCTGGGATGAGGGACAGGGATCTTATTTGGCAATAGATGCAGAGACAGGGGAGCAGGAGAAGGGCTCAAGCAAAGAAAAGAAACAGAGTCCTGAGTGTTCACAGAAGATCCAGGTGATGTGTCAGCTCAGAACATTGAAAGCAGCATCTCATCACCTCTCTTTTCTTTAGGACAGTTTCAGGTCCGTCCTTCCCTCTCAGTGAAGCCTAACTCTACGGTACACTCTGGAGACAACGTGACCCTGTTGTGTAAGACAGCAGACATAGTGGACACTTTCATTCTGTCCAAGGAAGGAGCAGCACACCAACCCCAGAGACTAAAACCAAAGTTCCGATTTTTGGAGTTCCAGGCAGAATTCTCCATGAGTGCTATGACCTCTGACCTCTCAGGCACATACAGGTGCTATGGTTCTCAATACTCATCTCTCTACCTGCTGTCATATGCCAGTGCCCCTGTGGAGCTCACTGTCTCAGGTGAAGTGACCCTGAACTATCATGGTGACTTAAGATCCAAACACTAGGAGAGTCCTTAACTTTGAGGGGACTAAGGGGACACCCTCTGTTGCAAATAGGTTTGGGGTAAACAACATGAGGATCTTGAGGAGGTTGCAGGGCAGATGTAGAAGAGCAGAGACAAGTCCCTGGGTTAACATCTAGCCCTTACCCTCCAATTGTTCTGTTTCCTAGGACCCACTGAAGCCTCTAACCCACCACCCTCAAGGCCTATGCCAGCTGGTGAGTATCAGGCACCTCAGTGCAGGGAGTATGTCCATCCCCCCCCAAAGTCCTTATTTCTCTGTCACTTCAGCTTGGGAGGGAAGGAGACAAGCAGAGATTCCAACAGACCCCAGAAGCCCAGGACTTAGAGGTTGGGGTACAGAAGGTGCCTCCAGAGAGACATGTTCTGGTTCAGTCTGGAGGATGGGCCAGGTGGGTGAGATGGATGTTGCATGCCCATCCTACCTCTAAGACCCTAAGAACAAGTCTCTCACCTGCATGGATGGGGTCAGGTCCCAGAGAGCTAATAAGGACTCTATTGGAAGGTGGGTCCTGATAGGCAATAACTAGTTATGGGCTTGATAAATCTACTTCTGAAGATGCTGGCTTGAACAAGCCCTTCCTGTTCTGAACTGGCTGCTGTTTCTCTGAATATAAACGGGGCCGCTTGTCTAAGTTTCTGTCTGACCTCGGCTGGCATCTCTACAGTGAGAGAGGAGGCCTCCAGAACTTGATTCAGCAGTGGGTCTGCCCCACAGTGGTGGTGTTGTGTGCAAAGGTGGGGCACAGAGCCATGGGCAGGACATTTAGGATGAAACTCAGCTTAGCTGGAGAGAAAAGAGCTGGAAGTCAGAGTCCCTGGGTTTAACTCCCAGCTCTGCCGTTTACAGTCATGATCTGAGGCAGGTGAACTGTCTGGATAGGAAAACAAACAATTCCTTGCTGCACGATTGTGAGGATGGGAGATGATGGGCCCAAAGGTCCAATAGGGCCTGCCACACAGCAGGTGCTCAGATAAGCATCAAGAGTCCCCACTAATGATGTCACTTGTGCCTCAGGACTGGAGAGATACCTGCAGGCTCTGATCGGAGTTTCTGCGACCTTCCTCCTGTTCCTCTTCATCCTTGTCTTCCTTCTTCTCCGACGAAAGCATCAGGGCAAATTCAGGAAGAAAGGTGAGTACAGTCTGGGTGACCTGGGTCTCATGTGGTGATAAGTTCCCCTGTGAACATCCAAGCAGGGGATCAGGACACTAACTGCAGGGAAACCTCAAACTGGGGCTGGGTAGTTTAGAAACACTTGCAGATCGCAGATCTCAGATCAGAAAGAACATGATCCCAGAACCTGTGCAATGTCAGGTATTCTGTGAGCTTTACCACGTCCTGTTACATTGGTTCACTCACCCATGTTGTAAAGGTCCCTTCCTTCCTTCCCTGCACGTGCCTGGGAGAGGGGCTTCCTCCTCTCCTAGATGAGACTCTTCTCTCTCTTGCAGCCCAGGAAGAGACAGAATTGCAGCTTCCTGCAGGAACTGCAGCACCAACAACCAGAGATAGGGGACCCCAGAAGAGGTAACTCATGGCCAGAGACCTAGAGCCCCACCTCCTAGACACACCTCACTGCCAACTGACATCCCCTTGTCTTTCCAGATCCAACCCAGCTGCTGCCATCCAGGAAGAAAACCTTTGTGAGAGAAAGAGGGTCTTGGGGAGGGAGATCTCTGAGGTCTCAGCAATGCAGGGGTGGTGGACAGGCTCTGGGGTCTTTTCTGTTTGTGTCTGAACTTCACACTATAGACCCAGGTGTATCTAAGCCCTGGTTCTCTGTCCCTCCTGGGCAAGGCAGGAAACTAGGGGTCCCTAGACTCTGGTCGGAAGACATTCTGTTTTTTCTGCCATGACAGATGCTTCAGTGGAGGACATGGAATATGAGGATGGTGTTGAGCTGGACAGTTCGGTGAGATCCCTGACTCCATCTGTGTGCTAAGAACTTAGGGCCCAGTTTAGTCCAGGGGGTCATCTTTGTTCTCCCTCTCTTGGCCCTTAACATCCACAGCTGACTACTCTCTTCTGCAAGCACCTGCCTCCTGTGTGCTATGGCCTCCCTCTCCTGGTTTTCCCAGAATCATGTATCTCATCAAGCCTGTCTGCTTTCTGTCTCCTTGGCATCTGTCTGGTTGTCTTCTGAGGGGACATCCCAGAGAGAAAGGCCAAAAGAAACATCTAACAACTGCAGGCAGGAACCAAAGGAGCTGGGGCAGAAACATGTGGGGGTTTTGTTTTGTGTTTGTGGATGTTTTACAAACATGAATGTCTCTGCATCACATGCCTGCATGGTGCTCCCAGAGGCGAGAAGAGAGTGTCAGATACCCTGGAACTAGAGTTACAGACGAACATAGGTCGCCATGTGGATTCTGGGAACCAAACCTGGATCCTCTATAACATAGTCAGTGCTCTTAACCTGTTTAAATAGAAACATCTATTGCCCCCAAAAACATGTTTTCAGGAAGATGGACTGAGTGCGTACAGCCAAGACAGCAAGGGTTAGGGTGTCAGGATAAGAGGCCAGAACTATAGGAAGGAAATCCCAGAATATTCCATTAGGGATGCTATCATCTAAACAGGTCGCTCTGGCTAGAGGAGAGCCCTAGGGGAACAAGGTGACACTATCTGTACCTCACTACTTCCCTGCTACAGAGACCACCTGAGGAAGACTCCCTGGGAGAGACATATGCCCAGGTGAAACCCTCCAGGCACAAGAGGGCAGAAGCTGTCCTACCCTCTGTCCTGTCAAGAGAAGTCCTGGAAAGAAAAGATGGAAACAAAACAGAAGAGGGCAGAGAGATGGACACTCAGGTTGGTCCTGTCCTCCCCAGGCCTTCAGCATCCCCTAAGCCTTCAGCATCCCCCAGGCCTTCAGCATCCCCCAAGCAAACCATATACCCTCCTCTCTCTCTCCCACACCAGGATGCTGAACCCGAAGAGCCCCAAGATGTGGTCTATGCCCAGCTGTGTAGCAGGTCACTCAGACAGGGGACAGCTGTACCTCCCCCCTCCCAGGCAGGGGAAGCCACGGAGGAGACCAGTGTATATGCTACCTTGGCAGTCACTCGACCAGGTTCTGTTCCCGATGACAAGGAGCAATGACCTCCGCCTGCCAAGAGTCCTAACAGAGACCTCCAGAAATTCTGAGAACCCTTGCAAATCTGACTGTACTATAAGTAACATCACACATTCTGGAAATAAAATAGACTTCTTAATAATCAAGTGAAATGAGAAATGAAATAGAACGGAAGGGTTTTACATTGAGTACTAATTTTAATGACATTTCTCATAAAAGCTGTGCTATGAGAAAATGTACAGGCATGGTTGCACAGATCCATAATCCCAACCCCTGGGAGGCTGAGGCAGGAGAATTGCCTTTGTTTTATTGTCATCTGGGATACTTAGTGAATTTCATGCCAGCCTGGGCTACATAGAGTTGTTCAAACAACATTAACCACCAAAGGCCAGGGTGGAGGTACACACCTGAAATCCTAGCACTTTGTAGGCGTGAACAGGAGATTAAGAAGTCAAGGTCATCTTCACCTACATAGTATAGGAGTAAGAGGCCAGCCTGGAACACAGGTGACACTGTTTTAAAATAAATAAATAGGCTAGGTGTTGTGGTGCACACCTTCAATCTCAGCACTGAGGAGGTAGAAACAGGCAGGTCTCTTTGAGTACAAGGCCAACTAGTCTATAGTGAGTTCTATGTAGCCAGGGCAATATATGGAATATACAGAAACCTTGTCTCAAAGAATAAACAATAAAATAGGGCCAGTGAGATGGCTTAGACAGTAAAGGTACTTTCCCAAGCCTGATATCCTAAATTCAAACAGCAGGAATAGGGGAGGAAGAAAACTGACTCCCACAAATTGTTCTCTGACCTCCACCTAAGTCTTTAGTGTCCTCCCTGTTAAGTACTTTTCCTGGCCAACAAACCTGTCTGCTGATGCAAATAATCCCAATCAGACCAAATCAGACTAAATTAAAAGATGCCCAGGTTTAATGGATGGCAATACTCCCGGGAAAACATGGAGAGGGGAAAAGAGAGAAGGGGAGACCACAGGAACCGGAAGACCATGTGTTCATTCTCTGGGGGGGGGCAGGAGGCAGTTTAAATAGCCTGTGGGAGTGGTCTTGACTTTCCCTGGGGAGGGGTTACCCTTTGGCAGGCTTTCTTGACCCTCCTTGAGGAGGGGTCACCATTTGGTGAGATTTCTTGGCTGTGGAGTTTGGACTGAGGCAACTCACAGGGGAGGGAGCTTATGCCAGGAGCTGAGGTGAAGCCCCCAGCTAAATACTCCTCACACCCAAGAAGTAAATAAAATAATTTTGAAAATAAACTAATAATCACAAATGAAAGCTGGGTATGGTGTGGTAGGCCTGTAATCTCAACAGGGTTGCCTCAAACCTGCTATCCTTCTGTTTCTGTTCCCGGCATGTACAACCATACATTAATTTTATTTTTTAAAGCTTTATTTGTTTTATTTATGTGTACGTATATACATCTGTGTGCTTTTATGCCATGTGTGTATGGGCATAGAGCTGGAGTTATAGGTGTTTGTGAGCTACATGCTGTGGGTGCTGGGAGTGAACTCAGGTCCACAGCAAGAGCAGTGCATGCTCTTAACCACAGAGCCATATTTCCAGCCTCCCGACATTTGTTAAAATGTATTAACAGTAAAGGACATTGAGCCTATAATTCGTGATCCTAGAGAAGCTAAATAAGAAGGTGAACCCAAACAAAAACATATAATTATCCTCCTCGATATTGGAAGCAGACAACATTGCCAGGCAAAAATTGGGAGCTTGGGGTGGGGGTGGGGTGGGATTAAGGGGAGATGGGGAGAGAGAAGTGAGAAGGG
>LOEQ01003083.1:44040-63556 GCA_001685075.1 Bramus lutescens | reverse complement strand
GGCCGGCCTCCTCGCTAGGATTGGCTGATCTCTGCAGGGCGCGGCGTTCGATTGGCCTCCCGCTCAGCTGGCTTGGATTGGCTCAGGTTTTCCATCCCGGCTCCTCCTCCTCCTCCTCCCCGCCTCAGAGCACAACACGCCAGCGCGAGGGCCTGAGTGTCAATCAGGAGGCCTGTGTCGTGCTGATTGGATGCGTCCGCCCCCTTCTCCTAAATCAATTGGCTGCGGGGAGGAGTCAGGGTGAGGGGCGGGAAGTCGTCCGTCAAGTTTGAAGGCAGCTGTAATTGGTTCCGACGTATATTCTGCCTCAAACTTATTGGTTGATCATGGAAGTGGGTAGGGGAAAACGACGGAAGGCATGGATAGTAGGTGTTAAAGGCCACTTACCTAGCGGGAGACGGACAGGTGACTGGGGTTGGGAGGGGGCATTAAGCCCAAGTTATCTGCCAATCAAAAGAGCCGCCAGGCCTAAGGGGCGGAGCTAGATCAGAAGGCCCCTCCCATTTCCAGTTTGGCCAATAGGGTAGCTATTAACCGAGGGTGCTGCCGACGGGTGTGGTTCTCGGAGCATCCTTTCCTATTACCTGCCATCCAGGCTGTTTTCTGATCCTCATTTAAATAGTTCCCCAAGTGTCTATGCTTGGTATATCTCTAAAACCCAGTGCTTTCTGGATGGAAGAAGGAAAGGCGGAATCAGAGACAACTAGCACCATGCATAGCAGAAGTGACTGAGAAAGTGACTGCACAGGACTGTCCTGCCTCCAGTTAAGTGAGCTAGCCGACTGCGGGACACTCTCCTCTTATCTCCGTTCCTTTGGTGTTGCAAGGAATCTGTTGCTGTAGAAGCTGCAGAAGAAACTGCGCTTTACCATACTTCAGTTACATCTATAACGGCTACTTATTGGAACTGTTAGGATTCTTCTTTTAGGGAGTAAACTTCCCTGACCACCCTTGTAGAGTGCTTAGGTGAGCCTCTTTAATTTTGTTCAAATTCTGATTAAAAAAAAAAAAACAAACTTACTTGGGACTCCCTCTCTGGATTTCTCAGTGTCTGACATTTATAAAGCACTCTGTAGCCTTTGGCTGAATTAGTAGATGATGAGTCTGAGCAATGACTTATGTTGAAAACTTTTTGAGCACCACGTTTTCATGAATTGGGAAGCCAGATCTATCTCTGCCTGCCTAGGTGAAGAAAACTAAAATAAATCAAACTTGAGGAGAATGTGGACACCCCCCTCAGAATGGCATGAAGCGAGAGGAAGAAATGGCCTATAAAAAGTGTATTCTGCTGGAGAGATGGCTCGGCAGTTAAGATACACTTTTGTGCAGAGGACTCGGGATTCTGTTCCCAGCGCCCACACGGTGGCTCACATGCCTGTATAACACCAGTTCCAGGGTATGATGACTCCTTCACCTGACTGCTGCTGGTGCACTTATTCTAACACATTCACATAAGTTTTTTTTTTTAAATCCACATTTTTAGGGTCATGTAGACTTAAGAAAGTGAAATCTGGGAACTTGTATTCGTTCAGATTTTTCTAACACCCCCATACCATATTCTTTCAAGTTTGTTATTCATGTACAGCTTAGCTATCCTGTGTAGGCCCTGAATGTGGAGCTGCTTCTAGCCTTAGCAGGAAGCACTCAAGGATTTGTTAAGATGCAGCTTACCTAGGTGGTCCCCAATTCTGCTTTTTCTAACAAGTTCCCAGGGCATGCTGATGACCTCAAGAATAGAGTTTTGATTCTCAGGCTTAGTTGCACTTTAGAATCACCTGGGAAGTTGGGGGGGGGGTCCAAATACCCAGGCTCATGCTAGAAAAATTACATCAACTTCTGGAGATAAGAACAAGCTATCATTCTTCCCCTGAGATAATTCCAACATGCAGCTAAGGTAGAAACCACTCACTTCAAAGCATAGTCCTTTAATCAGTACCCATCAATAGCACAGGGAAGTACTTTTCTCTTTCACAGAAGGGAGATTTGAACCAGGACTTCACACAAGAGGAAAGTACCCTACTATTGAACTATTCCCCCAATTGCCTCTCACCTCATTTTTGGCAGGGTTTCATATAGGACACGCTGGACTAGAACTAGCTTTGTAGCAGAGGATAACCTTGAACTCCTGGTCCTCCAGCTTTCATTTCCCAAGTGTTGGGATTATAGGTATCTACCACCATGTCCCAGCTTCCACCCTTTTTGAAGGATCTTATGAAAGCCTCACGATGTAGACTAGGCTGACCTCCAACTCACATAAATCTGGTCTCTGCCTGGGAGTGTTGGGATTGAAGGTGTATGCCACCACACCCAGCAGCCTTTTAAAATGTATTTTGAGGCAGGGCCTTGACACAGCTGGGCAAACACCCTGAGGTGAACTACTGCATTCCTGGCCCTCTAGAGACATTTATTGTGTATGTATGGGTGTGTAGCCTACATGTATGTCTGTGTAAAACAAGTGTGCCTGGTGCCCAGGGAAACCAGAAAAGGATATCATATCTTCTGGGATTGGAATTATAGACCACTGTAGGCTGCCATATGGGTACTGGGAATCAAACTTTGATTCTCTGGAAGAACTGCCAATGTTAACCACTGAGAAATCTCTTCAGCAAACTACTTTACCACAAGTACTCTCTCTAAACCTCTTCCCAACTTAAATTTCTTCCTTTTTGGACACAGAATTTTTCAAAGCCAGACTGGCCTTGAACTCACTGTGTAGCCCAGGTAGCTTTGAACTTCTAACTTACCTGAGTAGCTAGGATTACTGGCTGAAATACATGTTTTTGAGCTCTATCTTAGCAAAACTGAATCAGACTCTAGAACTAGCAACCATGTCTTAGAGAGCCCTCAAGGCATTCTGCAGGATGTTGAATTCTGAGACTCACATCTTCCTATTCCATTCCACTCACCACTGGCAATATCAGATGCAAGTCAGGCAGGGACGGAGCAGGGATTCTAAAGGGAGTGATGGACAAAGTGCTATCCTAGCAGGCCCACAGGGGATTGGGATCAAGATAGAGAGTGGGGAGACAGGTGAGGGCCCAGAGGGAGGAACGGGGACCAGGAAGCCCAAGACAGACCTGCCAAACAATGAGTAAGAGAAGTCCTGACCTCAGCAGCTGGTCCATGTTCAGACCCTCAGAGTTAAGCTCAAGCTGAGAAAATGGAGGCCAGTTGTGACTCTCCCTTACCTTCTGCAGAACCACAGATTCATAACACACCAAAGATGGTCCACCCTATTTTACTTTTTCCCTTGGCTGAGCATTAGTTCTAAAGTCAGACTGGGTAGTGTGTGCTTCTTTTGCGTATCTGGCATTGGTGCCTCCCAGGGCAGGGTACCCATCTGCCTCACTCTTGCTGAGGACTCAGGCAAGGTCCCCTCATCAATCGTGGATTAAAACAACTGGCTCCCCCATAAGCCCAGTCCTAGGTGCTTTCTGCACATACTTCCCAGATCTCTTAGGTGCCTCACAGTAAAGATGTGGATCTTGGACCAAGGAGGTTTCTAGCCAGAGGAACAACAATCCTATGGGCCTTGGAGCTTTGTGGTGGCCATACTATTTGGCCATGATGCTGAGGTTCTCAGAGGGTGGGTGGTGATGTCAGAAATGGACAGGGCTTTTATCTTCTTAGATTCCAGGACAAGAGCAGAAGACAGCTAGGTCCATGCTACCTGGACTGCCACATGCCACAGCTCTGAATTCTCTGGGTCTTTCACAAATAATCACACCCTCTGGTCAGAACCTGACACTGCATTTAATTGTATTCTTTCTAAAAAAGCACTTCCTTTCCCCATGTAAGTAAAAAAGATGAGTGCGAGGAATTCCTCCACCCATTTGGGGTAGCAGCAGTCTGGGTGCTGGGAGAGGCAGATCAAGGCTTTTTCACTCTTTTCCTTGGATGCTGTAGCCTTGGGCCAAGAACAGAGCAGGGCAGGCTGCCTCCACCACAACTTCCTGGCTGGGTGTCCGTCACTTCAGAAGTTCCAATCCTTCATGTCCTTTCAGTGGGTGGCCACCTGGGGTGTGGGCCCCCCTCAAGTGGACATGGTGCCGCTTTTCTCACCCTTGACCTTGAGGAACTCAGCCATGCTAGAGAAATACTTCTGGTTGGCCTCTGCCACCTTCTTCTCAGCTGCTTGTGGGTTCACAATCTCCAGACCCTGCAAGGGAATGGGTGAGAGGTACGGTGGGGAGGCTCAGGCCTCCCTCCTGTATAAGAACCACACATGTCTGAGTCCCCAAACACTCCAGCAGACACAGAACTGTTTACAGTCCCTGGAGTCTCCCTCAGTTTGGGAGATTTTGACCCAGTGGGCCTGGACATCAGGACTGTTAGCTTCCTCAGATGATACCAAACTCCTGAGTAGTTTTGGATGAGGAAACTGAGCCCCAGAGGGACATGACCAGCCAGAGTTTCCTGCAAATCCCACACCATGACAGTGATAATGCTGGCACTATATTGTCTTGAATGATTACAGTCTTCTTGTTGGCCCTTCCCTGGCTCCATCACCTTTCACTCCTGCTTCTCTCTGGCACCCATGGCTTTCTAATACATTATATACTTGACTCATTCATCTGTCCTCTCCAACCCATGACCCCCTAAAAGGCAAGGCTTGTCTTTTTTATCACTCTGCCTGAAGCCTGGAAGATGGTAGGTAGGTGCTCACTTGTGACATTATGGGACACATTTGCCTATCTGTTATGAGTAACCCGAGGCCATTGTGGTTCACATTGTGCAATGATATGGGGCTGGTGTGATACTCAAGCCCACCTTAAAGTTACTCTGACTACTGGGGCCATCTCAAAGCAAAGACTAGGAAGCTCAGAGAGTATCTGGATCACATGGATAGAGTCATAGGTCCATTTCCAAAGTTTGTCTGAGCTTGTCACAGCTGTCATTCCCAACCATTCGCACTTACTGTGTGGCTCTGGATGCCTAAGCTCTTCATGTGTTAAGTCAACAGGGCCTCCACAATAACCCTACTACATGTCTGGTAGGAGAGGGTGTGGTACCTGAAGTGGAGTGAAGGCAACACTGGAGGCAGTCCCTGAGGAGCGGTCACGGATGGTAGACTTCCCACCATACACCACACTCTGCTTCTGTAAGGTCCGCTGCAGGGAAAGGGGGAGGCTATGATCCAGGCTCACTGACCTCCATGTCCTACCTGCCTCCCACTCCCATGGCCCAGTATATACCTGCAGTGTCTTGGAGATCCTGGCCTTGGTGGCCTCGTTCACCTGTGTCTGCCGCACACGCCCACTGCCTGACTTGCCCAAGTGGCCCAGGCTAAAGCCCAGATCTTCTTGATAGGCATCCTCCTCAATCTGGTGAGATGGGAGTGGCCTACTGTTAAGAAGCTGGCTACATTCAGCCAGTCCTCCAGGGCAGTCCACTGAAAACCCAGGGAGCCTCCAATCAGCCAGTCTCATGGGTGCCCACTGAGCCAGGAGGACTGACTGCCACTAACTAAATGACCTTGGAAGAGCCCCGTCTAACTCTGCTTGGAGATAGCTGGGAACCCTGTGAAGAACTGGTTCCTGACCTGGGTAGAGAGTGGCCATTTCTCCCTATGTTCAAATTAAGTTGCCAAGAATTGGGATGGGTAACTTAGGTGAGATGGCACCTAAGTGGATTCTCTCAGGACCACCTGGATGATGGTCAGATATAGGTGTAGCATGGGGGACAGGGTGGGAGGGCAGAGCTCAGAGTTGCAAAGATCACCCACCATGGGGTAGGTGGTTTGAGAGGGGAGGCTAGGTACAAGGGAGGAGGCTGGGATAGCCCCAGATCTGCTCTGGGATTACAGGGTGGAGAGGAGGGATGGCAACAGGATGTACAGAGAGAACCCTCAAGTTCCCACTGCTACTGTGGAGCAAGCCTGACCTCTCCAAAGCTCATGCGGTTGGCCTGTTTCCGGATCTCTGTCAGCCCTAGCCGCTCCTTCATCTTGCGGTACCTAGGAAAGGTAGGTGTCAATAGAATATAGGGAGTTGACTGAGAAGGTGCCAGCCTCCTCCCCACCTCCTTTCTCAGCTTCTAGCCCCACCAGAGCTCCTTACCTTCGGCCCCCTCGCTTCTTCCTCTGCCCATCAAGGGGTGCAGGCAGGGGCTTCACCTGCTTCACAGGTGGTGGCTCCTGCCACTTGTCAAATTTGCGCTCAATCTCATCCTTTAGTTCGTAGCCCACCTGGGCAGGGAGTTGGAGAGAAGCTGTAGCCAGCTGTGTGGACTGTTTCCTCTTGTCTCTATCATCAACACATCTACTGTGTATCTGCCCATCTGACTATACAGTCCCCAAGACAGGTTTGTTCTCCTTGGACCAGGAATGGTGTCCTGTGGGTTCCCTGGTTCAGCCCTCTGGGTAACCGCTTTCACCTGAGTCCTTTGAACACAGACAGGCCAGGCAGTATCCCTGTATTCCCAGTCAGCAGACAATATGTCATCCACTGTGTGTCACCTCACACCACAGATACCCTGAGCTGGCTTGCTTCTGTGCCTCCACAGCAGCCAGAGGCCCTTCTCCCTGCTGGGGTTCACCGAAATCTAGCCTCCGGGTCTTTGTAGTCACTATTCCCTCTGCTTGGAACACTCAAGTGGGTAGCACAAGCATCCACACAACTGACTCTAACTTCACTCAGGTCCATATTAAAACTTCCTCAAAGTTCTTCCTCACATCCTAGCAGAGTCAGAATCCAAGCTTCCTCATCTATAATTCCCCTTATTGTCCCTGGTATTCACACAGCACTACTGAACCCATTGCAGATTTGTCAGGCCTACTGCCTAGGTGTTTTGGTCCCAGCTAGAACATAAATGCTATGTGACACCAACCTCCAATCCCAGTTACCAGGAAGTTGGGGCAGAAGGACCAAAATTCTTCAAGGCTTTCCTGGACTAGAGAAAAGATCTTATCTCAAAAAAAATAACCAAAAAATTGTGCGTGGGGGGGGGGTCACCGAGGATGTAGCTAAGTGATAGAGCGCTTGTCTAGAGTAAAAAAAGTCCTAGGTTTCATCCCAGTAACCCCCCACCCCACTACGCACACACATTAAAAAAAAAAAGCCATGGAGGCAGACATCTGATATCTGTGTAATTCCCTGTTGTACTGCCTTGTCTAGACAGTGGCAAAAGGCAGAGAGAGAGAGACTGAACCCTGACTTAGGATATGATGGCCTTTCTAGTAGAGTGACATACACAGCAGAGACTCAGTACTTCCTAAGCCACCCAGGAAAACAGAAGGTACCATTAGAGTCATGCCCCTACTAGCAGAGGACAGATCCTAGTGTGGTGGGCAAAACACTGGCCCCTCCAACACAGAGATCTGTCTTGGTGCCATGTGTCTGGTCTCTAGAATCTGTGACTATAGTTCACATGGCAAAGGAGCTATGCAGATGTGACTCGGTTAAGGACTGAGATGTGACAATACCTTACACTGTCACAAGGGGTCCCAAACTAGCAGAGTCAGAAAGGCTGGAGATGCTGTCTTGACTGGTGGCCTCTGGTGCTGACAGGGGCAGGAACATTTCTTCCCAGAAGCCCACAAATGGGAACAGCACAGCTAATACCCTGATGTTAGTCCGTGAGACTGTGTGTGTACATCTGAGTCCAGAGATTGGTATCACATGGCTTCTACACTCACCCCTCGCCTAATTTCTTGAGACAGGATCTACTAACACTAAACCTGGAGCTTGCTGATTTGACTGACAGACCCACAAGCCCCAGATACCCTCCTGACTCCACCTCCCCAGCACTGGCATTACAGGCATGTACTACTGTAGTGGCATTTCAATTGTATTTTAATAAAAAGATTGCCTGAAGATCTGAAAGTAAAACAGTCCCACTGGTCAGCCTTACAGATCAGGTTATGGTGACACACACCTTTAATCCCAGTAGCCATAACGACATGCACCTTTAATCTCAGTAGCCACACTAGTCGCCACAGAAATCGGGTAGTGCACGCCTTTAATCCAGCCCTAGAGAGGATTATAAAGTGGGAGGAAACAGTTCTCAATACACATTCTGAGATTCCAGGAGGCAGGATCACCATTTCAGACTGAGGTCAACGTAGGAGTCAGTGACTGGCTATTTTGCTTTTAGGATCTTCAGGTTGAACCCCAATTTCTCTCTCTTGAGTTTTTATTATTCTACTGTGCCTGATTTTTTCCCCCTACATTTTTGGGAACTGAAATCCTCATGCTTACATGCAAGAACTTAACTGATTGAGTCACATCTCCAGCCCTGTGCTTTTTTTTTTGTAGGCTCATATGGCCTGAAACTCATTGTATAGTGCAGGCTGCCTCAAACTAGTTATCTTCCTGCCTCTTCCTCTCAAGTACTGGGGCTAAAGATATAAGCTACCAGACCTGGCAAACATGTATACTAAGCCACTCCACCTACAGTGATTTGGTATAGCTGTCCTATGCATCTGATGCACAGAGGTGAGAAGGTGATGACCTCAGTAGGGGTTGCAGACACATACATCTGTCTGCTAAACCGGAGAGCTCTCTAAAATAGCCTCTTCTCATGAAAAGACCCCAAGCCCAGGGACAGAAACCTGTCCTCTCCTCACCTTCCCCTCTGCGCTCTCATGGAAACTGTCCACACGGGCTGCCAAAGTACATTTGGCAGCCACCAGCCGGGCTGCCTTCCGCCGGAGATCCTGGAGCAATGGAAAGGGGAGAGGAAACTGTGAACCTCTAGAGGTAAGATAAGCCACCACAATAGTCACTTCTCATCTAGGGCAGCTGTACCCCACGTTCTAGGAGGCAGGCCTCACACCTGACTAACAGCCTCTTGAGGGCTATACTCCAGCTACCCAACTGCAGGGTTCCCAGTTTCTAGTCATCCCACCATCCTCATTGCCAAGTGGTGACCCCAGAATTGTGACCTCGCTATTCCAACTCATGTTGTCCTAGCCTCCAAGCTCCTGAGTGCTATTTCAGCGAAACCAGATAAGGCATGGGGGCTGGGAGCAGGGCACAAGGTAAAGGACTAACTGGGGGCAGAGACTGCACGATGTCACTGTGGTAGATGTAGCCGGTGTGGGGCAGCACTGAGGTAGAGGAGAAACCAGATAATGTCTTGCGCTGGGCCCCCAACAGCATAATGTTGCAAGCAGGCATCTTGGAGAGGTTGGTCAGGCCTCCGGCCACACCTGCAACGAAAGGTGAGGTCAGAAGAACAAAGGGTTCACATCTGGAGGCTCATGTGTACCTTGGTGATTTGAATGTCTCCCATAGGCTCATATATTTGAATGCTTAGTCACCAGGAAGCAAAACTCATTGATAATTAGAAGAGTTAGGAGCTGTGGTTTTGTTGGAAGAAGTATGTCACTGGGGGTGGGCTTTGTGGTTTCAAAAGCCCATACCCATACCAGATCCAATCTCTCTTTCTCTGTTTGGAGATGAAGATGCAGCTCTCAGCTACTACTCCAGCACCACACCTGCCTGCTGCCATGCTCCCTGCTACCAAGCCATGACGATAACAGCTCAAGCTTCTAGCATGTAATCAAGCCCAAGTTAAATGTGTTCTTTTATAAGAGTTGTTTTGACCATGGTGTCTCTTCACAGCAACAGAACAGTGACTAAGACATCTTCATTTGTTTGCTGGGTTTTACTCTGTAGCCCAGGCTGGCCTCAACACTCAAAGCAATCCTTGTGCCTCACCCTTCCAAATTACTGGGATTACTGATCTAAGTCACTGCATCTGGAAGGGTATGGGATCATTTGTGTGTGTATGTGTGAGGGAGTTATTTTATTTTTATCATTTTATGTGAGTGTGTAGGGAGTGTGCATGGAGATCAGAGGACACTTACGGGACTCAGCTTTCTCCATTTTAATGTGGGTTTAAGGGGCTCACACTCAGGTTATCAGGCTTGGGTCACAATTACTTTTACCTGCTGAGCCATCTTTCTGGCCCAGGACATAGAATCTTTAAGGAGATGGTTAAGATAAAATGAGGTCAGATGGATCCTGGTGCTATCTGCCTGGCATCCTTGTGAGAAAGGGAGATAAGGATACAGATACGGCAGCATGGCTGCATGAAGACACAGAAGACATGCCTGAGCCAAGCAGAGGCCTAGGGAGAAACCAATCCCAACAGCACCTTGGTCTCAGACTTGTCCACTCTGAAACAGCAGCCTTGGGAGTATAAGCATCCTGGCCTGTAGGACTCAAGACCAAAGCTAAGTGAACAAAGATGGTGGCTTTGCCACATCCCTTTGCGAGCATCCCCCTGCAAGGAAGGGAAGGACTCTGGCTCCAGGAGCTTTTGGGAGGAGAAACTTAGCACATGGCAGAATTTGCTGCCACATCCAGTAGGAAAGCCCGAGGGTCAGGGAGCTGAGTTTCCTACTCTGTGGCCGCCCCAGGGTCCAAAACGGACCTGTTGGCAGGAGGAGGCTGATCCATCATCATCTGTGCAACCTGCTTGAGCCAGTTGTTCTTAGAAGGGGTTGCTGCACTTATACTATGTGCTGGCTGACCTCAGTCTCCAGATGACAACATAATAGAGCTCCTAATGTCAAACCCCACTTTCTCAAGACAACCTAATCTAACAGCAGTCCCAGACCATGGGACCCAGCTGGGAACTCACCCATGATCTTGGCAGCTGTGGATGCTCCAATAATGATGGACAAGTTGGGTGCAATGAAGGACATTCGGGACTCCACATATTCATAGATGCGGTGCTTGGAGGCATTCAGCTCCAGCGCCATGTCACAGGCCTCCTCTAGACGTTCTAGCTCCTCATCAGACAGCTGCTGCCTGAATTGCGGAGCAGGTAAAGGTTGGGGACAGTCCCCATTTCTGCTGGGTCCATGTCTAACTGGTGATAAGCCCTACCCACCCTCTCGGCTTTGTAAGCACGTGTGTCTAGTGTAGCTCTGAGGCTATTACAAGTTCTGTCAGTCTAGAGGCCATAGCTCACAGCCAACACCACCCTGACCAGGAACACCATCCTGCCCTTTCTGGTCTCTGCTGCTAGTTGGCTTATGGTAGGTTTGCAGAGCATTACCATGTGGTATACGTACCCCTGTGTGGTGGAGGCGGTGACACTGACAACCATGATGGTGGCATTGGTCAGGATCTGCTGGAGATTCTCATTGTTCTTGCATTTGTCCAGGCTGTTGCCCAGCTCCTGGGGTGGGAAGGGGAGAAAGAAACAAAGCGTAGTAACACCCAGAAGATACTAGAAGCTCATTTGCGCCAGCACTAGCACAGGTCTCCCCTTGAGGAACCTGAAAAAACAAAGGTCCATATACTGGAGACCTCTCTTGCCTTTTAGTCTTACAACTTTGCTGCTTAAAGCATCAGTGCTGCCTGCTCTGCTTTGCTGACCCAGAAGTGAACCTGAGCAAGCAGCCTCCAAGACACGCTGCACTAAAGAAGCCTGCAGGAGCTCACAACTAAAGACAGACCATCCTCATCTCTTGGACAGAGGCAGGACCCCTGCTCTTTCACCTCCACTTGCTCCCAGCATGTCTCCCAGAGGAGCCCAAACCTTCCGTGTCGGATGTGCTCTGACTTTTCTGACCTGTCCAAGCTCCCCTCCCTGTCTCTTCTTACTTCCTCATTTGTTCCCACTCAGGATCTTAGCTCTTATCTAGCTGTGGCCTCTACCTATGTCAGCCTTCAGATACCAGTTCAAAGGACACCCGCTCCAATGGCAGCCACAGGAAAGGGCCAGGTCAATGGGGCTTCTCCCACAAGACCAACGGGAAGAGAGAAGCAAGAGATGTGAGACATTCTTTCTAGTATCTGTCCCTCCCTCACTGAGCCCTATTCATGCCTCTCCATCATCTCTATACCCTGAGGCTTCATGGTCGTCTAGTGGACCCAGTTCTTCTGGAGCCAGACTCCTCTCCACTCACCTTGACTGTGCGGATGTAATCCAGAGCGTTGGGGACCAAGGATTCTAGCTCAGGGAATCTCTTCGAGTACTTATCCCGGATGAACTTATGGATAATGTCTAAAGTGGACAGGGAGGGCAGGTGTCCACTGAGGATGAGGCAGACTCTGCTGCTATCCCCAATACCCACCTTCACCTCTCAAACCCCAAACCATGGGTTGGTGCATGGATGTCAGCATGAAGTCTACATACATTTCCTAGCTGTCCCCAGTGCTATGCATAGGTGGGAGTTTGCTCTAATGTCTACAAGATGTGAACTGAAGTGACATTTTCAACTTCCAGATCATGGTATTAAGGAACCAACCATGCCCTATCTTCCCTCCCCATTTGTTGGTAGGGACATGGAAGTGAGGCAATCACCCGAAAGAATAAAACAGACGGCAGAGTTTGGCTGCTGAAGGGGGTCAAAGGGTGACTCTAGACCTGCTTTGTTTACTCAGACTTTTAGGAAGAAGAATACACTTTCTCTTTATGTAAATAAGTCTGTTACAGAAGGTGAACCTAGTCAGGGCAGTAGTCCAAGAAAAGTAAACAGAAGAGGTCCAGGTTCGTGCCTGTTCTTCCCTTTGGGTCACAGAGAAAGAGTGAAGGGCACAAAGCAGAGCTGTCCCCATGGCTCTTTCCATCACTCACTCAGCTCGTTTTCTATCTCCACAGTCAGGTTGTTGGCATCCACAATGACTCGGTACTCAGGGGCTGCCTCCACTGGTCCCATCACTATGAAGATGAAGGAATGTGGGTGAGGGAGGGGCACCCACCCCTCTTAAGTCACAAAGCTAGGGAAGATTGGAGCTGAAGCTGGATGGAATCAGGAAGGAGGGGCTGAAGTATGCACTAGGGGCTTGGAAACCTCCCTAGGATCCTTATTCCTGCCTCTCATCTCTTTAGGCTACTCTAGTCTTGACCTCATCTAGTTCCAAAACTAACCCCCCACCCCAGGGCTCTCCAAAGCTCCGAGGCTAATGAGCAAGACTTTCAGACTGGCACTCGAGAGATGGAGGCCCCACAAGGAAAAATATTAGGTCCACTTTCCCCACACCTGCAACCTTGGTGCACACAGTACAGGAGTCACTCCAGAGGGATCCACTGTCTCATCAGCTCCATGTCTATGTTTTTTTTTTCTTTTGAGACAAGGTTCACGGTTTCTCTGTATAGCAGCCCTAACTATCCTGGAATTACCTCTTGTAGACCAGGCTGGCCTTCAACTCACAGAGATCCGCCTGCCTCTGCCTCCCAAGTGATGGGATTAACGGCGTGTACCACCACCACCCAGCGTACACATGTATTTTTGAGACAGAGTTTTTGAGACAAGCTGACCCTGACTTGATTATGTAGCCCAGGCTGGACCTGAACTCATGTACCTCCTGTCTCAGTCTCTCAAGGAATGAGATATGAGCACACATCAACATGACTGGATACAATACAATATGTTTTCAGAGGGTTGGTGACTGGGTGAAATTTAGAGTGCTATGGGGAAAGTCGAGGGGGCAGAGACATCAAAACCTCAGGGAGCAAAAGAGTCACAGGGTCAGAAGAATGAACAGAGAAAATTGAGGGCGAAGTCACCTTCTGATGCTTTGGCTTGTTTGCTGATATATTCCTCAATCTTCATCATGATCTCAGCAAACTGATGGGGAAGAAGAGCACGGTCAGAAACCAGGATTGTTGTTCTATCCCTCCTCCTCCTCCCAGGAATATTCACATATAGGGTACCACTCACCATCTTGCTATCCCATAGCTTGGCAATGCTCTTGACTGAATCCCCAGAAAGATCCAGCTGTGTCTCTTCCTGTACATCCTCGATTGTTGGCTCCTCTTCTTCTTCTCCATAGCTTCCTCCTTCCTCCTCTTCTGCTGCCTCCTCAAGGTCAGCCAAGAGCTCATCTGCCAAAGACATCCCAAGGCCTATAGGAAAGTGAGAACGGGGTTCTCTAACACAGCACCTTGAATCTGTCCCTTCATATTACCAGAAGGAGGACCTCCTCCCCAAACCCCTTAAGTTTCTTCTTCATCAGTTGCAATAGCACGCAGGCTCCATCACTTGCTTTGTTCATGGAGGATGTCTCCAGTTCCTAACCACACATCCTACAGCACACCCCTCCAGGTACCACCTGACCTGGCAACTTTTCTCCACACCTCTGGGCCTTCGAACAATCATTCCCTTTGCCTAACCTGGCCCTTTCCCTCACCCTGCCTTCAGCACTCACATTCCACCTGTATGGTCCACACACTCCATTCCAGTCTAAACTACGGTACGATGTGACTTACGCAGTCCTGTATATTAGTTCTAAGGCGCTTCATACGTTTATGATTACTTACACTATGATTTAAGTCGGCCTCTACATTTTCTCCTCTAGACCCAGTAGCTGGACTTCCCGCCCTCCCTTCTCTAGCACACTCACCAATTCGATCTTCTCACGACCCTTTCTAAGAAATCTGCTTTCCCAGAGCTGTCGGCGCTTTTTGATGATGTCTTTTCAGCGCCGGTAATCTGTGTTCTGATTGGCCACTTCCCGCGACATTTCCGGTGGCATTTGGACAACAACTTTATTAGCAGCTGTCTAGCTGGACGGCAACCGGGAGAAACGGAAAGTGAGGCTCGACGAATTTGTGCGACGTTGTAGGTTGAGCCTGTTAAATAGAGAATCGCTCTTGCTCTATGACACCGCGACGAGACAGAAATAAAGACGGTGACGACGTAGACGATCGGTGGAGGCGCTAGAGGATAAACCAAGGGCTTCTAGCCGCAATTCAGAGTCGGATGCAAACTAAGGTGGGGGTAGGAAACTATAATTCCCAGAAGTCACTAAGCTTTCCTGTGTCGCAAGGCCTGATGGGACAGGTAGTTTTGTGCACGGCTCCTCCTATCTGAGGCTTGAGGTGTCTCCTGACCGGAGAAATGGAGCTGGAACAGAGAGAAGGGTACGTAGCTGACCTTTGTGTAAAAGAGAAATCCGAAAACACGGCTGCGTGATGTGAAGCGGTCGACCAAAGTGATCTCAAAGAGGGTGGGAGAGATTGTAGTTTGTGCATTTGCTTTATTTTAGAATCTTTTTTGGGGGTGCTGGGGTCTGTACTGGAGCATCCTAGGGTAGAAGATTAGGAGTTTGTGTGCTATCATGGATCTGAGAGCAAGGCTAGAGCATGGGCCCCAGGGTCTGAGAGAGGAGGGTATAAGGTCTGATTCCTGTGTGTTAGGGCGGAGGGTTGTTGGGGCCTGGACCCCTGGATGTGAGGGAGGAAGGGTAGGGTCTGGACTCCTGCGTGTGAGGAAGGAGGCTAGGGTCTGATTCCTGGGTGTTTGGGAGGGGGACTGGGGCCTGGACCCCTGGGTGTGAGTGAGGAAGGCTGGGACCTGGACCCGAGCGTCTGAGGAGGGACTGGAGAGCCCGAATGCACGGTTCCTGAAACCTATCGGCCCTACAGGACCATGGCAGCCGTGGGCTTTGAAGAGTTCTCAGCGCCACCAGGCTCAGAGCTGGCTCTGCCTCCCTTGTTTGGTGGCCACATCCTGGAGAGTGAGCTAGAGACAGAAGTGGAGTTTGTGTCCGGTGGTCTCGGTGGTTCAGGACTCCGGGAGCGGGATGAAGAGGAAGAGGCAGCCCGGGGTCGCAGGCGTCGCCAACGGGAACTAAATAGAAGAAAGTACCAGGCTCTAGGTCGGCGCTGCCGGGAGATCGAGCAGGTAGGTGAGTGTGAGTGTGGATTCCCATTTGGGGGTCCTCTGACCTAAACTGTCTCCCTCCTCCTCTTCCTAGTTTCCTTCTCTTTCCGTGTCCTCTTGTACTGAAACAAATGAACAGATCCATGTGGGTCGAACTCTGTGGCAGGCACCCTGAGTGCTCTCTTCCAGAACATATGTAGTCGTTACTTTTCTTGTTGTGGTGACAAAGTACCTGACAAAAGCAACGAGAGAGAGAGAGAGAGAGAGAGAGAGAGATACTGGTACTCAGCTTGACTTTTCCTTTTTATTAAGTTCCATATTACAGCCCATGGAATGGTGCGTCCCACATTTACAGTTGATCGTCCTACCGCAATTAAACCAATCTAAAGACTCCCACAGATAAGCATAGAGTCTTGTCTCTTAGGTGTTTAGATCTTGTGAAGCTGAAAAACCAAATAGCCATCACAGCATTGGACACCTGATTTGCCTTCTGGTGTGTCACAGGTGACTCTCACATAGTTCACTCACCTCAGCAAGGTAGATGGATCCCCTGCCTCTCACCTGAGGCACCTCCAGGCTCACCTGCCCTGCCTCTTTTGTTGTTTTGTTTTGTTTGAGACAGGGTTTCTCTGTGTACCTTTGGAGCCTGTCCTGGAACTAACTCTGTAGACCAGGCTGGCCTCAAACTCAGAGATCCTCCTGCCCATGCCCCCTGAGTGCTAGGATTAAAGGCGTGTGCTGCCAGCGCCCTGCCTGCTCTGCCTCTTAAACCTTCCTTGGGTTCTTCTTCCCTCCATCCCTGAAACCTGTATGTCAGATGAACTCATCATGTGAGCCATTCAGTTCATCTCCTTGGTAAGAAGTGGGGAGGAGCAGTGGGTAGAGTGTAGGTCTTAGTTAGCCAGAAATTTGAAATCTGGAATTTTCTCTTTGTATGAATGGGAGCTGGCAGGGGGAGGGGGAGGGCACTGGGGCCCACAGGGGACGTGGCAGGTCTGAATGCTTATCAGGCTCTACTGATTATTGTGTCAAGTGTGCTCTGGATGACTGCTGTGCTCAAGTATCGCAAATTGGTAGTGGAACAAAATATTCAGTCCCTGACAGTTTTGGAGACATGGTCAAGGTGTTAGCAGGGCTTCTGAGGGCTGAGGGAGGTGCAGTCCAGGATTCCAGCTTCAGCAGTTGCTGGTAATCTCTGATAGGCAGAAGTATCACCCGATTTCTTGTTTTCATCTTCTCTTAGATTATCCCAGTGTGTGGGGTCAGTGTCTCAGTTTCTCCTTTTTATAAGGACAGTAGTCAGATTAGGCACCATCCCATTGACCTCTGTGGGCTGGCTCTGAGAGTACCCTGTTTTCAAAATGCTTACTTCCTGAAGTACTGGGTTAGGATTCCAATAAATCTTTGGGGGTTGCGGTGATAACCCATAAAACGATGTGTTCTTATGAGGAACCAGGAGATTGGGGAAGGGATTCCAAATGCTGTTTAACAGGTTGGTACAAAGTGTATATGGACACAGACAGCATCTAGAAAGGGCCATTGGATGTCTTGGAGCTAAAGTTGTAGGGCGTTATGAGCTACCTAGTGTGGGTTCTGGGATCTACAATCTGGTTTTCTGAGAGAACAACAAGTACATTGTACATTATCTATGTTTTTTTCTCATATATATCCTAGAATATCTAAAATACTCATAAACCAATATATACATATGTGTACTTATATAGACACATATATAAACTCTTTATGAGTATTTTGCCTGTATGTATATCTGTGCATCGTGTTGTGCATACTTAATACCCACAAAGCCTGGACTGGGGCATTGGATCCCTTGGAATCAGAGTTACAAATGGTTGTTAGCCACTATGTGGGTGCTGTGAATTGGATATGGCTCTTCTAGAAGAAAAGCTAGTGCTTTTAGTCAATGAGCCATCTCTCCTGCACCCTCCACACACTTGCATACACAAGTAAGCACTTTTAACTGCTGAACTGTTGCTCCATCCACTAAGCCTCCATCTTAATCCACCCCACTAAGAATAGATTCCATATGCAGAAACCCAAAGCTTAGGTTGAGTAATTTGTAGAATCCACACAGCTGATGAGTGGCAGAGCCAGGAAACTGTGGGTCTTTCTGACCGAAAGGAATATACTTCAGCCCATGTCCTATGCTCTCTTTGTCTGAGTTACATCCCTTTCCTTCCATGTCTAGGCTGGGGTCTTCAGAAACTTCAGGGGATGTTCCCTGATCCTGAAATGTTTTCTTCCTGACTTGTTGCTCATTTGTCTCCTACTTATCATTCAGGTGTTGGCTTAAAGGTCTTCTGATGGCCTTATTACAGTGGCCATCTTCTGGTCTAATACCTGACATGTAGACTGTTGGTGTCTGACAAACACTTTGGGGCTTTTGTATTAATGACTTTTATGTTTCTGTAACCCCAACACCCAACAGAAGCAAATTAAGGGAGGAAAGACTTATTTTGGCTTACGATTCCAATGCATTGTGGCGAGGATTCTCGGTGGAACTCCTCAGTTTATGTAGGCAGGAACCACAGACTGGGTATACCATTGAGAGGCCCAGGCCTAATAATTGATTTCTGCTAGGCAGATATGCTTTCTGAACTTTCCCAAGCCTCCCACCAACAGCTGAGAATCATGCTTTGAAAGCTTGAGCCCGTGAGAGTGTGGTGGGTGAATGAGAGTGGCCCTTGTATTTTGGCGTGCTTAGTCCCCAGTTAGTCAACTATTTGGGAAGGATTATGAGGTGTGCCCTTGTTGGAGGAGGTGCATCTCTAGGGGTGGGCTTTGAGGTTTCAAAAGCCCATGTCAAGCCCGGTCTCTTTTCCCTGCACCTGTAGATCAGGATGTAAATCTTTGAGCTACTGCTCCAGAGTTGTGCCTGTCTGCTTCCCACCATGATGATCATAGATTAACCCTCTAAAACTATAAGCAAGCCCCAATTAAATGCTTTCTTTTAAAAATTTTGCTTTAGTCATAGTGTCTCTTCACAGCAATAGAACAGTAACTAAGTGTATTTCAGATCCAAAGTGAAAAGTTGTATAATTGTTCATTCAGCAAGGTTGAGTGAGCTCTACCAGACAGGCACTGTTGAGGCCTGGGGGACACAGGCACATTGCTGTCACTGCAAAACAAGTAAAGAGGATGTAGGTGTAAGGAAAAGTAAAGGGGGGGACTGCAGAGATGGCTCAACAGTTAAGAGCACTGGCTGTTCTTCCTGAAGACCCAGGTTCAATTCCCAGCACACATGTGGCAGCTCACAACTGTTTGTAGCTCCAGTTCCTGGGGATCTGACACCTTTACACCAATGCATATAAAATAAAATTTAATTAAAAATTATTTTAAAAAAGAAAAAGTAAAGGAGTCAAGCGGTGGTGGCCCACGACTTTCATCCCAGCACTTGGGAGGCAGAGGCAGGTGGATGTCTGTGAGTTCAAGACCAGCCTGGTTTACAGAGCGAGTTTCCAAGACAGCCAGAGCCATACAGAGAAGCACTGTCCTGAAAAACCAATAAATAAATAAATAATAAAGGGGAGTCAGGGCTCTGCGAGTTCCAGGCCAACATGACTACATAGTAAGATGCTGGCGATAGATGGGTAGATAGATAGACAGACAGTTAGTGAATGTGTGGCCAGGGTTCTGGTGTGATAACTGGGGAAGTGGTGTCACAATTTGGTGGGAGGCCTAAGGTGACTCCCTGCCACAGACCGGTCCTCAAAGGACCCACGAACTGAGGGAGAACTAGGGTGAAAGACAGGAGAACTCAGGATTTGGCTAATGACAGACAGACTCACACACAMGAGWGWTKTKWAATCTGCTGTAATTTTTACTGAATTCACACTTTCATTATAAAGTATTCAAACAAAGAACAACTCAGAAAGTCATAACGTTGGTTGGCACAGTATGAATGCTTCTTTTAGTCACGTCAGCAATATT
>LOEQ01003083.1:22364-33583 GCA_001685075.1 Bramus lutescens | reverse complement strand
GGCCAAGGCAGTTTCTTTATTAACCAATAAAAGTAACACATAGACAGATGACCCTCCTACATCATCTTCTCTCCTTCCACTGTGAGTTACAAAGATTAGATTGTCAGGCTTACAAGACAACCACTTTTACCCTCTGCCACCTTTCTTTTCTCCCTCCCTCCCTCTCCCTTCCTTCCCTCCTCTTTCTGTTTTGCTTCCTGTATTAAGTTGTCCCTGAACTTGAGATCCTTCTTTCTCCTCCAAAATACTGGAACTATAGGCATGTGCCACTGTGTCCGTTTATGTGGTACTGGGGATTGAACCAAGGTTTCCTGCATGGTAGGCAAATCCTTAACTGAGGCACATCCTTATTTTTGTCTTGATGTTCAGTCTTTAATTTTTTATTTATGTGTCTGTGTCCACATGTGTAAGAGGGTACAGATGCCAAAAGAGAATATCAGATCCCCTGGAACTGGAGTTATAGGTGGTTGTGAACTACCCAATGAGGGTGCTGGGAAGTGAACTCAAGTCCTTGGGAAGAACAGCATGCTCTAACTCCTCCAGCCCGTTTGTTTTATTTCTAGACAGGTTTTTTTTTATTTTGTTTTTTCTTCTGTGTAGACCAGTGTGACCTCAAACTTGGAGATCTACCTGCCTCTGCCTTCCCTGCCTCCCAAGTGCTGGGAATAAAGGTGTGTGCCACCATACCCAGGTGTTTCTGTTCAGTACAGAAAGCCTACCAGTCTTAGTTTATTATTAAAAATCTTTGGGTCTCTGTGTGTGGTATAGGCACACACGTAGGTGGGTACCTGTGGAGACTAGCAGAGAGCCGTGGAGCTGGACTTAGAGGAATTCATGAACTATCTGGTGGCAGTACGGGATCCTCATGATGGGGATCCAATTGGAATTCAATTGAACGTTCACCAGATGCTGACAATCACACTGTAAACCTGAGAGAACAGGTCTTTGGAATGTGCCATTACAGCATCTAGCCCACCCAGCAAAGGATGTCACCTATCATTCATAGACTTTAGTCAGGAGGTGCCAAGGCTATGCTCTCAGGCTTCAGAGCTCCAAACCTTCCTTTAGATTGAAGTAAAGGGCTATCTGGACTTTATTATCTGTCACCCCCCCCCACACCAGAAGATAAGATGCCCTAATGCCTGCATCTCTGCACACAGGTTCCTCATGAGGGTGCTGGACTCCTACGGGGATGACTACCGGGCTAGCCAGTTCACCATTGTGTTGGAGGTGAGCTCTGGTCTCCACGAAGGTTGGGTGGGGTAAGGGGGAGTCCAATTAAATCTTTAACTGCCTCCAATTTTCATCTTACCAGGATGATGGCAGCCAAGGCACAGATGTCCCCACTCCGGGCAACGCTGAGAACGAGCCTCCAGAGAAAGAGGGACTTTCCCCACCCCAAAGGACTCTTGCACACCTAGAACCCAGCAGCCCAGCCCCTGGTGAAGGGCCCAGTGGGCGGAAGAGGCGGCGGGCACCACGGGTGGGGGCTTCGTTGACCCCAGAACTGGCCCCAGTGCAGGTGGGAGCCGAGGGCTGGGGCCAAGGCGTGGTGAGAATCCTGGGCTGGGTTTTGAGGGGTCCAGGGCTGGGGGAGGGCTGGGCAGAGTGGCAGCAGGATGGAGGACAGGGAGGGTAGGGAAACGGAATTAGAAAATTTAGGCTAGAGCTTGAAGAAAATGACTTGATGTGGGAACAGTGGGAGAAGAGGAAGTCAGTTGAGGGATGCTTGTCAGGGTTGCTTGGAAGTTTATGGCCTGGGAAACAAGTGCCCACAGGCTGATTGGGTGTGTTGGGGGTGGGCTATGTGTCCTAGATCTCTATATCCACTTGCATCTTGTTGCTTATCTCTCCAGATTAAAGTTGAGGAAGACTTTGGCTTTGAAGCAAATGAGGCCTTGGATTCAAGTTGGGTTTCTCGAGGGCCGGACAAACTGCTACCCTACCCTACCCTAGCCAGCCCACCCTTTGACTAACCCTTTCTCCCCAATAAACAGACTCCCCATTTACGCTTGTGTAGATCATGTCTGCTTCTCCCATCCCTGAAACACTCTGGTGTGCCATTAGTTTGAGGCCACCCTGGCTACACACTTAAGTTCAGCCTAGGCTTCATATTTGATAAGACTTCCTTACATACCAAAGAAAAGACTGTAGGATTGGTTTTCCCATTTTTATTGGAGGGGGGGCAACAGGGAAGGGGCCTCCTTCATCAGCAGGAGTATTCACAGGTTCTTCAGCCACTCCAGGCTTGGGCCCTGAGGGTCCTGGGGGTGGCTGGGCACATCAGGCATGTTCCCATTATCTCGTACAGGGACTGGAAAACAAAAGAATGAGCCACTGAGAGCAGTAGATCTCTAGGGTCCTGTAGAGAACAGCTAGTCTCTATATTTAGAGATAGTATGGGGCTCCAGGTGAGAATGAGGAGAGTGAGGGCCAGAGATTCAACAGAGCAAGACAAAGATGGGCAACTGAGGGAGATTATCTCTAACAGGGATGGAGGAACCCAGAGAGGAACAGAAATCTGGAGAGAGAAACTCAAGGCCTGTTAAGTTACAAAGAACATCCAAATGCAGCAGTGACTCCTACACAGCTATGTCTGCCCCTCCCCCCAGCTCAGGTCTCAGCTCACCTGGGTAGTTGTAGGGTGTTGCCTGGTTGATCATGGAAGCATACTTGGTGTAGGGGCTGATTATGGGCATAATTATAGCTGAGGAGAAAGACATAAATGTGAGACCAAGGATATAGGGAAACAGTAGAAACTGCCCTGGCAAAGGGGAGCAGGAAGTGCCAGCACAACCAGAAGGGCCCTTTGGTAGGTCCCTCAGCACTCCGCCATCCCACTTATCAGGTCAGTCTAAATCCTGAGAATGGGGAGAACTGAAGAGATTGGAACCTAACACCCGGGAACGCACGAGGCCCACAGGCTGGTCATGGGTTGATAGCTTTTGGATTAGCCCATGTAGGCTATAGCCAAGAGTCTTCAGGAGAGGAGGGGGTGTGTAATAGGAACATTACTAGGCCAGCGTTGCTAATATAAGGTAACAGCCACATGCAGTTTCACATCTTCAACTACGCCTGTTAAAAAGGGGCTGGAGATGGCGCAGCAAATAAGAATACTTGTTCTTGCGGAGTTTGGCTCCTCACATCTAGGAGGGTGACTGGCTCACAACTTTCAGCAACTATAACTCCAGCTCTAGTGTATCCAACAAGCTCATGTGGCATACACATAAACATAAATCTGTTTTTAAAAGGTGATAGGGCTAGAGAGATGGCTCATTAGTTAAGAGCATTTGCTGATCTTCCAGAGGATTTGAGTTCAATTCCCAGCAGCCATGTCCATTAGCTCACAACTGCCTATAACTCCCACTCCGAAGGATACTATGCCCTCTTCTCCCCCCCTCACGGGCACACACACACACACACACACACACACTTTTAAACAAATTTTCAGGAGTGGTGGCTCATGCCTGTAGTATCAACACTTGAGAAGCCAAAGCAGACTGCTGTGAGTTTGAGGCCAGCTTGGGCTAAATAAATTGTGTATGCCCCTATAAAAAAAAAAAAACTGAAAAGGAGCAAATAAAATAAGTTCTAGGAAGTATTTAACTTTGGAGTTGTGAGAGGCATCAGCAGGTAAAGTACCTGCTGCCAAGACTGACAACCTAGCTGGGGTTCTGGCGCACATGCCTTTAATACTAGCACTTGGGAGGCAGAGGCAGGTGGATCTCTTTGAGTTCGAGGCCAGCCTGGTNAGCCTGGTCTACAAGAGCTAGTTCCAGGACAGGCTCCAAAGCTACAGAGACACCTTGTCTTGGGGGGAGGGGGGGGAGAAAGAAAGAAAAAAGACAGACAACCTAAAGTTAAATCCCTAGGACTCAAGAGTGGAAGAACAGACTCCAGCAAGTTGTCCTCTGACCTCTACAACTAACTGGTGGCACACACACACAAATGTAATTTTAAATTTAAAGAACGAATTGAATATGCCTCAAATCATTATGCCAACATATTTTCTACATTAAAACCACATACTTTAGAGCGTTCTAGGCCTTTGAAGTCATGACTGTGGGTTCTAGAACTTCATCTTCATATTCCAGGCCTGCGATATTGATCATAACTGCGGGGCTGTGATGACTGCCAAACCCCAAACCTTCAGAACCAGAATTTGCTTAACAGGTCACTCTTATCCCAGCGCATTTGAACTGTGATCAGCCCTGTTCCACAGCGGGTTTTTCACCAGGGAGGCCTGCTGGGAGATTTGCCTACCACATACTTTCTTAAGAAATCCTGCACTTCGGAGTCAAAGTACAAGCAAGTCTGAGCATGCACCTCTTGCTTAAGTGTGTGTAGGGTGGCGAGGGAAGGGGGCTACAGTAATGTCGGGATAGAACGGGCAAAAGGGATGCGAGATGAAGTGTGTAATGCTGATGAGCTCAGGACGGAGGATGCACATTTGCTCCTGGGGCACTCACCGAGGCCCCAGACTGAGAAGGACACCACCAGCACCGGCTCCTTTGCCCAGGCATTCTTGAGGAAAGTGGTGATTCCTGGAGAGATGGGAGAAGAGTCACCCTTGGGGGCTGCTGCGGTGACCTCTAACCCTTTCGTACTAGCCCTACTTTGCAAAACCGCCCTCGTGACCGATGCGCCCCTCTTCTGGGACGGATTCCCACGGCGCCCCAGAGCTCTGCTGAGCCTCTGTTACAGGTCTACCCACAGTTCCCTGGAACTCCTTGAGACCCACGAAACCCGGAGCCTGTACTTACTCGCGGCCATCTTGGTCTTGGAGCCAACAAGGGCGCGGAGCTCTCTGGGAGTTGTGGTCCCTTCCCTTGCGCGAGGCTCCGCCCCTTGGGTTGCGCCTTTCGGCGTCGAAGTAGCAGAGTAGGAAGGCGAGGGCGTGGAGCCTTGCGGGAGTTGTATTTCCGGAGTGAGGCTTAGCCGACTCTAAACTAGAACAGAGAACCTTGGTGGCAAAGATTTAAACCCCAAGAACTTTGCACATCTGGTGCTCTCAACTTCTTTTAGCTTAAAAAAAACGCATCAAAAGAGTAACTTCGGGTTTTCATACAAGAATGTCCGCCTTATATTGGGGTCACATCTAGATATTCCCTCATTTTGGAAGTTCTAAATTGATATCAGTTAGATTAAGGACTTTCTGTGCTTTATGTTACTAGCGTGCAGCTCACAGCATTTGTTTTTTCGCCCCTCAGTCTCACTGGAGACTGAAACCAGGGTAGGATCGGCAGCCCATATACCACTGAGCCACGCCTCCAACCGCTTGTGCGCTACATCTAAATCACGCCCCCAGGCTCTAGCTGGTGGATTCTAGGCAAGTGTCTTTAGTGTTTACTTTGAGACAGGGTTATATTAAATGACTCAGGTTGGTCCCTCAAGTTTTGAACTTGGGGTCCTCTTGCCTGGGCTTTTCAAAGTAGGTCGGATTACAAGCCTGAGCCTCCAAGACAGTGCACATCACTTAAAAAAAAAAAGGGGGGGGCTGGAGAGATGGCTCAGAGGTTAAGAGCACTGACTGCTCTTCCTGACGTCCTGAGTTTAGTTCCCAGCAACCACATGGTGGCTCACAACCATCTGGAGTGAGATCTGGTGCCCTCTCTGGCGAGTAGGCATATATGCAGACAGAGCACTGCATACATAATAAATAAAAATCTTAAAAAAAATTATCTGGGAGCCGGGAGGTAGTGGTACATGCCTTTAATCCCAAAACTTGGGAGGCAGAGGCAGGGGGATCTTTGTAAGTTCGAGGCCAGTTTAGTCTACAAGAGGTAGTTCCAGGACAGCTAGGGCTACACAGAGAAACCCTGTCTTGAAAAACCAAACCAAGACAAAACAAAACAAAAAGTTATCTGGCTTGAGTCAGTGAGACCCAAAGTATGTACTGTGCACCAAAGATCTTTTCCCCTTTCCTCCTTTTTGTTTTGTTTTCCTCTTCCTTTTCTTTCTCTCTCAGCACTGGGGCTAGAACACACTGGGCAAACAGTCTCTCACTTAACTACAACATGCCCAGCCCTCCTCCCCTACTTTTAGACTGAATTAATGAACACCAGAGTCTATGACTGTTCCTCTTGCAACTTTTTCCAAGACAGTGGGGCTATGACACAGTTACCCAGGGGCCTCCACCTGACTCCTCTTTCCTAAACAGGGATCTCACGTGGCTTTCTGTTGTGGCTTCATATCCTCAGCGGGCAGAAGGCAGGATTAGTCTTTTCCCCAGCTCCACGGAGAGTGCCCGCGATGATCCTGTCACTGATACTCCAGCTGTTGACTCTCTGTGAGCTGTCCTCCCCTGTGTGGGGGGGGTGTGGGGGGGGTCCTTGACTGGGCTGAGAGCTGTATCTGATCATCTGGAACTCAACATCCAATATTTAAAAAAGGAGTCAGGACTGGTATCCAGATACCCGAGTCCTAAATGGGGGAAGACAGACTGCTGAGTCTAGGGTGAGCATAGGTTTCACTGGATCTCCAGGCAGGATGAAAGTAAGGGATATCTAGGTTAAACAATATCCTCAGTTCTCATGGCAGATTGGCAGGACTCCTGCACTACTTAAAAAGAGTAGGGCATTCAGACTTCCAAACCCCAAAGGGGAGAACAAAGGCCCATTCTCTTAGGTCAGACCACTGGCTTTTAAGTACCTGGGGGATGGAAGTCTGGAGTTCTGATGGATCCTAAAGAAGACAGGGATAGATAGGATTCTTATTTTCTGGAGGAAAAAGAAACTGTGTGATCAGATTCTGGGTCTCCCAATGAGGGAAGACTGGTAGTCACAAAGCTTTGTAAAGAACTGGCTCCTTACCTTCTGCAGGGCCTGTGTGTCAGATGGACTTCACACCAACAGGTGAGTGGCATACTTCACACCATCTCCAGAACTCATTTTATTTTGATGCCCAGCTTCACCCTAGATTTCCTTATTCCCCCTCCTCCTCTTCTTCTCCCTCTTTCCATCCCTTCATTGCCTACCTCCCTTGTCCCTTTTCTTTCTTCCTTTTCTCCTGTCACCTTCCCTCATTTTCTTTCCTTCCTCCTCTTACTTCCATTCCCTCATTCTCCTTTTGCCACCTCCCTCCTTCTCCCCCTCCTGTTTCCTCTCCTCTATTCTTTTCCTCGTTGCCCCCTTCTCTTTCCTTCATCCCTTTAGTGACCATAGGTGAGTATAGAAGACCATGGATGTCAATAGCAAGGAGACCTAAACTTCATTGCATGGCCTTGAACAAACAAGGGATCTTGAAGACACCATCTCCTTCTCTGGAAAATGAGCTGCAGTAAAGATTTAGTAAAATTATATATGTAATCTGTAGGCTCATCTCCTGGCATAGTCCGGGGCTCCAGACACAGAATTTCCTGCAATGACAGTTATACCAGTTTTCTCTTTTTTAAATTTATTTATTATGTATATAGTGTTCTGGGAAGCAGATCTCACTATCTCATTATAGATGGGTGTGAGCCATCATGTGGTTGCTGGGAATTGAACTCGGGACCTCCAGAAAAGCAGTCAGTTCTCTTAACCTCTGAGCCATCTCTCCAGCCCATACCAGCTTTCTCACTGGAAACAGCTTTCAATAAAAGGAGGATTCTCTTACCCCAAGATGCTTCCATCTTGGGTTTTCTGATAGAGAAGATGTTTCCTTTCTCTCAAATTTTCTCCCTCTATACTCCAATTTTTAAAGGAGAACCATCTGGGAAATGATTCATATCTGAGCTATCAGTTCACTTAATTTCATGTTATGAGTAGGAGCATTTTGCCTGTATGTGCACCACATGCATGTCTGGGGCTGACAGAGTTCAGAAGAAAGCTGTAGGACTCTCTGGAGCTGGAGTTACAGGTAGTAGTGAGACACCACATGGTGCTGAGAATCAAACCCCAGTCTTATGCAAAAGCAGGAAGTACTCTCTACTGTTTAGTCATCTCTCTAGCCCCCTGATTTTAAATTCATTTTATTATTATTATTTAAAAGAATAAAGCTAATGAGTACTTACAGTTAGTTACAAAGACTCAGCCATTACCAAAATATACAATAACCTTCCGCTTCCCCTTCCTGTGTTCCTGAAACAAGCTTCGGATCCTACAAAAAGTGTTCCATGCATTCATACAAATCACACATTTACACACTTCCTCCTTTTCTTGCCAGATCACAGTTGGTATTTCATGACCCATTCTGTTCTGGATCTTAAATGTTAAACTTAACAATGTGTTTCGGAGATACTTCCCAATTGTTACTGTTATTTTCATTTTTTAAATTTTTATTTACTAATAAGAGCTTGCTTATGGTGAGGCAGTGGAATTATTAGGTCATTGATCATGTTATGTTTGTGTTGTTTGGATATGAACTAGGGTTGATGGTTTGAACCTATGTTCTTGTAGGTAGTGGGCTAGTGCTCTCTCACTGGGCAATATTCCCAGCCCCTCAGTGAGGCATTCTAGGGAGGTATTCTACCACTGAGCAACACTTCCAGCCCTCACTGAGGGATGACTATACATACACCACTACACCTGGTATTTTATCCTAGCACCTGTTTAGGAAAAAGATTTATTTTTGTTTTTTAAATTATGTGTGTGTGTGTGTTTGTGTCTGTGTGAGAGTTTATGTACATGAGTACAGGTGCCTGAAGAGGCCAGAGGTGTCAAAATCCCCCTGGAGCTAGAGTTACAAGTAGTTATGAGTTGCCCAGTGTGGGTGCTAGAAACTAACCCAGGTCCTATGCTGAGTCATCTCTTCAGCCCCCTATTCTATTACCTGTTAAGGATCCACCTTTTAACATTGTTATATCAAAGATTAAGTTGGGGAACATGTTCAAACCATAGCAGTACTTATTGACGTGTGGCAAACCATAACTGCTTCTAGTGAGGTGTGGTGGTACAGGTCTGTCATCCTAGTACCTGAAAGCTGAGGCAGAGGGATTGCAACTTTGAAGTCAGCCTGCACTACTAGTGAGCTCTAAGGCAAACTGGACTACATAGTGGCGCTTTGTCTCAAAACAAACAAACAAAAAACAGTCATAATAAGACCAAATAAAACAAGGTAACCATTTCTGGCATGGCATTTTGAAACTGTGCCTTGAAATTGTGGAGAAGAGGTTGGGGATTTAGCTTGGTCAGTAGATTGCTTCCCAGTATTGCACAGATGGGGAGGGGAGGTGGTGGTCCTGATAGTGGCACATGCTTATAATCCTAGAGGATCAGAAGACAGGCCAGGGTTACACAAGACCTTATCTCAAGCTGGGCAGTAGTGCCACACTCCTTTAATCCATTTGGGAGGCAGAGGCAGGCAGATCTTTGTGAGTTCGAGGCCAACCTGGTCTACAAGAGCTACAGGCTCCAAAGCTATAGAGAAACCCTGTCTTGAAAAACAAAACAAAACAAAAAGACCTTATGTCAAAAAGAAAAAAAGATTAAGGAGGAGGTCTGAGGTTATATCTTAGTGGTAGAATGAATTATGGTAGAGTGATTACCCACAATGTATAAGACCCTAGGTTCAATTCTTGGCACAAATAAACAAATAACTACAGGTAAAAGCTGTAGTCAGACATTCCTTTGGACTACTAGATCATAAATGATGACATGGAGACTTATTAATTATGAAAGCTTGGTCATTAGCTTAGACTTGTCCCACTAGCTCTTATAACTTAGATTAACCCATTTTTTATATTAATCTATAGTATACCATGTGACTTTTACCTCTCTCCCATTCTGTGTGTCTGACTCGTCCTAATCTCAATGGTTGTCCCCGCCTTTCTTCTTCCCAGAGTCCTCTCTGTCCCTGGAAGTCCTGCCCAACCATTACTTGCCTAGCTATTGGCCATTCAGCTCTTTATTAAACCAATCAGAAGGTACTTTTACAAAGAGACATCTTCATGCGTAAACAAATATTCCACCCCAAAAAAACTCAAAGTTAGAGGTGGGCATGGTGGGACAGGCCTTAAATCCCAGGATTCAAGAAGCAGAGGCAGGTGGATCTCTGTGAATCTGGGTCAGCCTGATCTACAGAGCAGGTTCCAGTACTGCTAGGGCTGTTTTGCAGAGAAACCCCACCTCGAAAAACAAAACAAAAGAAAAAAGTCCTCAAAATTAGAGTCCTCCTCCTATGATTTTCAGTCAGTTTGGGCCAGCTACGATTTTACTCAAGGGATATATAAAGTACTCCCTACTTTATAGAGAGCCAAAGTAAAAAGAGATGGGTGTCTGTCCCACTTCTGCTTAGTCTCCCGGAACTACCTGGATGGAGGGTCCTAAGGACCCAAGTGAAAAGTTTCTGCACCCCAATAAATCTCTCCACCAATGCAATAATCCAAATCAGACCAAATCAAACCTAATTAGAAAAAACCTAGGTTTAATGGATACCATGCTCCCGAATGGCTTTCCAGCCCCCAGAGAGGACATGGAAAAGGAAGACAGGAAAAACCACGTTTGTTTTCTGGGATGGGGGGGCAGTTTAAATACCTTGTGGGAGTGGTCTTGAGCATCTCTAGGGAGGAGCAATCTTTTTGCCTGCTTTCTGAGATGCAGCAGGGTTTGGAGAGAGATGGGAAAGGGGGCTTGGGACGGAGTTTCCAACGAAACATTCCAGACTCTTTGTGTGTATGGATGCCAGGGGCTGGGGTGAAGCTTCCATCCAAACACCAAGCACTTTTCTTTATTAAGCCCCCCCAGCCTTATACCCCCAGCCGTTGCTGGGGGCTCATCCTGCTGCAGTTGTGACTCCTGGAGTCAACGTGACCTTGAGGTGCCGTGCACTCCAACCTGCCTGGCAGTTTGCGCTCTTCAGAACAGGTGTAACAACACCGCTGCTCTTCCGGGACGTGTCCATGGAGCTGGCTGAGTTTTTCCTGGAGAAGGTGACCTTGGCCCAGGGAGGCAGTTATTATTGTCGCTATCGCAGGACAGACTGGGGACCCGGTGTCTGGTCCCAGTCAAGTAATGTCCTGGAACTGCTGGTGACAGGTGAGGTCCAGGAGGAATGGAAGAAGGGCACAGGAATGAGAGTAAGGTGGATGTGGGGTGGAAAAGAGGCACAAGAGAGAAACGATGGGGAGGTAAATTGAGAGATTCTTGAACGTATGGGAAGAGGGGAGTGAGTTTGGGAATGGGAAGAGAGGCAGAAGAGAAGGGAGGAGGAGGGGGAGGACGAAGCCAGCTTACCTAAGGCCTTGCCTGTGTTCCACAGATCAGTTACCCAGACCATCGCTCGTGGCAATGCCTGGGCCT
>LOEQ01003082.1:258373-277847 GCA_001685075.1 Bramus lutescens | reverse complement strand
GGTCATACTGGAAGGTTATCGCTCATTATTCAGGAAACAGGCTTGGGGAAATTCAAATAAGACTAGATGTAGCTAGGCTGCACATTCCAGAAGAGGGCTGTTAGAAGACGAAAACAGAATCCTGGGAAGAACATAACAACTCTCAAAGAGAAAGCTTCATCTGTGGAGCTGACAAGGAGCTGGGAATAGTGGAGTTGGGACTGGGTGCTGGGTACTCACTTCTGTCTTGTTTTGCTACAACAGTTCTTATGGTGACTCTTCAGGGGACTTCAGTTAATATCTTTACCAGGGTCCTTAATGCACATTTTTTCTCCCCCTTGTTTGCAATGGGAATTTTAGAAAGTCTTGGACATACAAGTTGGGATGGAAAGAGGAGCCCAACTCGAAAGGTAAGGAAAGGCTGCCTCAACAGAAAAGCATGAACCTGGAGAGCATCCTCACCTTTAGCGGAGTAAGGAACACTACACTCAAAGAGCTGCCTAACAAATCTACGGTTAGAAAAATAGATAGTGAAGAATATGGGCCTGCACCTGCACCAACTTTTTCAATGACTTTGTAAAATTTTCTTAAAGATTCTGTCAAGTGTTCTCAGCTCTTGAATGAAGACCATCGCAGAATGTTAATTGACCTTGAAATTAATTGTAGTATATTCACAAAACAAAATATAGCTAGCTACACAGCTGTGAAAACAAGAACAATGATTATGTAACATCATAACACATTAAGATGTAAAAATAAAATGCTATCCAAATGATATTGATGGTTATTAAATCTAGAAAATGGATGAGAAAAGTTAATCCTGGGAGGCTGCATTTAAGATAATGTTCTTTAACATGATATTCAAAATAAAATGAAATGTGTATTCTAAACAATATAAATTTTGGATATATACACCAGTATAACAAAACTCTATGTACAGGGAATTACAACATAAATTTTGCAATAATTATCATACTAGATAGTTTGAAGCTGTATAAAAGACAATAGAAGCCAGTGGAGGGCAGAGGACAGTCTCTCACAATATTCTGGTTCTCAGGTTGTACTGTAGATTTGTGGAGAAAGTTATATAGTAAGTATTAATAAAGTAAAATAAAAGCCAAGAAGCTCTGCACATTCCTAATCTTTTCTTTTATCAATTTAACCAGTATTTAACCAATATTATTTGCTGTGTCAGCTCATAGCAGTAACCAACAACGGTCTGATTAGACTTTAGTTCTACTCAACAGGAGAGAAGCCATGCCTAGTAATAAAAACCTAGCCATTTTGCCAGGGCTAGTGATGTCATGGGCTTTAATAAGACTCTACTACCACTGCTTAGCTAGACCAGAATAATTCCTTACTATATTCTAAATATTATCCTTATATGCACCTCTAAGTATAGCTACAATCCCTCATCACGAATCTCAGAGCCAGAGGAGTGGAAGACACCAGGAAAACAAGACTCTCTAAATCAGCGTGAGCAAACTCATGTGAAATTATAGAGGCTTAAGCAGCAGGCACAGGACCTGTATGGGTCTGTACCAGGTCCTCTGTGCTTATATTATGACTTCCAGTTTAGAGTTTTTATGGGATTCCTGCGTGTGGGGACAAGTGGTTCTCTGCCTCTTGGGTTCTTTCTTAGACTCTTTTCTGTCTCTTTGTCTGTCTTGTCTGGCTTCAATGTGATACTCTTATTTTATCTTACTATATTTTATTTTGCTATGTTTTAAAAGAGTATGAATGAATGTAAACCTAGCCACTAGGGTAAAGGTTAACAATGAAACTGTCACTTATATCTGCTGGGAGCGGGAAAATCCAATTTCTCCAATGGAATGTTTGGGTATATCAACTGCTCCAGGGCAGATCTCAAGTTCAGGAGGAACCGACCAACAAATAATGAACTTCACAGTTTTTTTTCTTCTAAGTCTTTTATTTGTTTACATTTTTTCTTTGGTGGGTGAGAGATGATGGATTTTTATTTTCTAGATTTGAGACATTGTGTTGTTGTCATTGGGGTTTTGTGTTTGGGGATTGTTTTTTGAGAAAGAATTTAAAGTTGGGTGGGTAGGGAGGAAGAGATGAGAAAGACAAACTACAGGGAGGGGAAGAAAATGATAAAAAAAATTTATATTTAAAATTGTTTTAAATAATAAAAACACATTTTAAAATGAAAACATAAGTAGAAAACCATGATTTCACTTTAAAAATATTAGCTGTTCCATAAATATAGCCAAACAACATAACTAAACTGGGAAAAAAATTGACAACCTTATTTAAAAGATAGGTAAGTTAAGCAACAAACAAGAAATAAATAAACAGAATAAAATGCTACTTTTTACTACATGTCATTAGCTATATATATGTATATGTATACATGTATGTGCATATATATGCGCACAGAGAAAGAAAGCGAGAGAGAGAGAGAAACAAGTGACCCAGTCTGGACAGATGATGGAAAGGCTCCATGTCATTTCTGACAGGAACACCAGGCACACTTCTGGGTCAGAATCAAAGAACCCTTGAAGACCAGCAGGAAGGTCAGGGCAGGGGCAGTAAATAGGAATCACCAGACACAGGTCAGAGTTAACCAGTGCCAGGCCAGAGGGTCCTCTGGGCTATGAAAAGGACTGGAAAATTTACTCTAACAGTTGTAGGAAGACATCTAAGATTTCTGGGCAAGGAACCATCAAGAACTGCTTTCTCTCTCAAAGAGAATGTCCCAGGTATCCAGATCTAATGTCAGGTAAATGAAGCCAGGTTACTTCAAACACCTCCCTACTCCCCTCCAACAAACAAACAAACAAACAAAAACCACCATTTTATGGACAAGAAGCCTCAAAACGAGACATGTTCTCTTGGCTAGCCAATTAAATCAGCTTTGTGAATGAAATAAGTAAAGAAAGACCAAAACATGGATGAGCGAAAGTCATTGTCTCTGTTGTAGGTGGATCTCTCTTGGGTCACAAAATAATGCTGATTTCATTACTCCATGTTCTCTCTCATTTGGCCAAGACAGACTGAAGAATCTACTACACAAGCACTCATGGTCAAGGGAAGTTTCTGGATCATCAATGAGCATCACTAAGTCAGAGCCCTACATGAGTCAACAAATTCCATTCAAGGCTTAATTTTCTAAGAGTAAATGCCATAGATTTGTGAAATCTCATGAGCTAGCCACTCCTTGTGGTTTTCCAGAAAATACTGCCGTACATATCAGGGAATGTCCTTGTTTACTCATTCCCCGGAAAATTCAAACGAAAGTTCTTATTACCTCCCTCTTCCAGACTCAGGTAAGCAAGCTCTGCCAATCAGAGGGAATCAATGATCAGCTTTTCCTAGAAATACCTACAGAATGAATCACTCACACTACAAAGTCTCGTACTTGGAGCATAGTCCTTTTATTCATGAATAAGAGTTGAAACTGTTAACTCTGGCTTGTAATGATATTTTCTCATATATCACTGGGTCCCCAGGAAAGTTCTCAAGCATTAGATTGGAACATACAAAATTATTTGAATCAAGTAAGTGTACCATTTATCTCTTTAATTTTTTGTAAATGGCAGCATGCATGTAAGAATGTGCTGTTTATAACAATATTAAAATTAACTAGAATTAAGCTCTGCTCATGAGTAGTTCATTCCAATTATTAAATGGCCACCAAACAGGAAGTATGGAACACCCTTGAATTTAAGAGATGTATATTATGCATAACTGTTCTACAGAAGTCATATAGATGTGAGTGTCTGGTTCCTGCCTCTGGCCTTACGAAGCCTACTCAGGGGAGGTTTGCCCACTGCCCCTTCAGCAGTATTTGGGTGTGCATGTCTTCTTTAGCTACAAATATGCATTATTTCTATTTGTACCAGAGCTGATATTTATGGATAATCTACTGAAGGAGGAAATATGGCCCAGGTGAGTGGGAGTGACAGGGCTGTATTTAATGGCTACAGCAAATAACCTCCTAACGGCCGAACGAGTGTCATATCTCACGGTTACGATGTCTTCAAAAGGTGATATTTCTGGCTGTGTCATCATAGCCGTGAAAAGCATTTTCTCAGCATCCAAGAAAAATGGGAAGACCGTGGAGTGATGGAGGCATGTTCCAGACAGGCTGGTATTAATCACACAAGCTCAGCCTCAATTTCCGTTGACTTTTCAGGAAAGGTATTTAGAGTTGGGAGCAGGAAAGCAGAAACGATCCAGAGTGCCCAGCTTTTAAAGTTCACGGTGGAGGCTGTGCAGCAGGGCCATTGTCATAGGGCAATTGCTTGGGAGGGTTGTTTTTCCACGATGCTCCCCACTTGCCTTCGACACAGCTTCATTCTCCCTACCCCTTGTTTTCCAGACCTGTCTTCTTATCTTACCTGCCTACCCTTTCCAAGCCGCATCCACTCCTACTCTCCCTGTGAGAACTGAGTTTTTCCTGAACTACATGGAATGATGCTGGATTACAAGGGCACAGAACTTATAACAGGATCCTGAACCTTTGCCCTAGGTGGGACTTCCTCCTCACAAATTATATAGACATGAGTTTTACTAACACCATAACCCTTGCTCAGAAATCCTTCCTGCAGAATGAAGCTATGAATTATTTCTCTATTTTTGTGTAAATGGTTGACCCTGGACTTTAACATAACAATGATTACTTAGATTTCTGATTTGCCTTCCCACCTCTACTAATGCAGTTTTTAAAAATATATTCCCGTTCTCTTCACTGTGCTGTTTAAAAGACCTAACTCAAATCTTCATCTATTTTTTGAATATCTCATTAGCATTTCTAATTTAGTTGTGATTTTAACATTATTTCACATTTTTCCCATTATTTTCGATCATAATTTATTTTAAATCATTTCTCATGGATTCCAGAATTATCTTCTGTTGGTTTTACTGTATTGTTTGCAAAGAAACTTATCCACCGTAAATATGCTGAGAATACTGGGCTTGCAAGAGGGCTCTGCGAATAGCGGTGCTTGCTGTACTAGCCTGGTTAACTGAGGTCAGTGCCAAGAAGCCAAGTAAAGGTGGGAGGTGAGAGCTAACTCCACAAAATCTCCCTGGTTCTTCCCCAGCACACAGGCACATGTTCCCACACATGATCCTACACACACGTACACAGTGATAAATAAAATATAAGAAAATGGTAAGGATACATATTGATTATTTCCTAACACAGCCTGAAATAGTATTTTGCACCCAAGTTAAATAGAATATGTACTTTGAAATATTACAGAATTCCTTTCCATTTATTTGCTTCTTTTTTTAACCAGCTATCCTTGTACTCTGTATTTCAAGGTAGTCATTCCTTCCATCTACATCAGTCAAACTACCCAAAGACACGAAAGGAGTTTCTCTTATACTGAACTTGCAAATTGTCATCTTTTCTAATTTACCCTTTAATGATTTTGGTTTGTAGTTTCCTAAGAATAATCTACTTTCTCATTGTCTTGCCTAGATTATAGCACCCTTCCATAATTGGTGTGGTAGTCTGAATGTAATTGGCCCTGGTAAGTTCCTAGGGCATGGCACTATTAGGAGGTGTGGTCTTGTTGGAGGAAGTGTGTCACTGTGGGGGCGGGCTTTGAGGTTTCCTAGGCTCAAAATACTACCCAGTATTGCAGTCCACTTCCTGTTGCTTTCAGATCAAGATGTAGCTAACATCTTGTCTGCCTGCACACTGCCAAGCTTCCAATCATGATGATAATGGACTAAACCTCTAAACTGTAAATGAGCCTCCCCAAATAAATATTTTTCTTTATAATAGTTGCTTTGGTCTGGTGTCTCTTCACAGCAATAGAAACCCTAACTAAGAGAGTTGGCAATATAAAAATGTCTCATTCCAGCTAGATAAATGTTTTAGCAATTAAGAATACTCCCTGCTCTTGCAGAGGACCTCAGTTCAGTTCCTAGCATCCATGTCAGGGGCCTCACAATTGCCTATAACTCCAGCTCCAGGAGATCAAATAATCTCTTCTGGTCTCTTTGGGTACCTTCATGTACATACACATATCCACACAGAGACATATATAAGCAGATAAAATAAATATTAAAATATTTTAAAATCTATTATCCACTGATATTTTACTGAGTTTATTCCTAAAACTTATAGGAGCACAAAGGAAAAGTGAGTCTTTATAAGACAATGGTGTTAAAGCCCAAATTAGATATGTCACACATTCTATGTAGGCACAATCAGGTTTCTGGTTAGAATCCTGTTTTCTGTCTTCTCCCTCCTGCTCATTTTCATTGATAAAATGTGTTTCTGTTTAGTGTATTTTCTCAGATGTGTGCTTAAAGTTGTCTTAAAAACAAAGCAAAAAATAATTGAAAAATTATTTCTAAGTAAATACATTTCAATAACCACAACCTTAAAACCGCATCCAAGAATTAAGACAAGGGATAAATAATTTTATGGAATAACTGTTTATTAGATAGTTATAATCATTTTTATGTATTACTTATTTATTCAGTATGTTTTATACAGAGCTGCCTTGATGTATTGCCTCAGACTTCATCTCAACTGTGTAGCTCTTTAAAGAAATTCTTACCTGGCATCCAAAAGTGTGAATGAATACACCATTAAAGTAAGGGATATTTTCCACCAAAAAATAGAAAGTCTTAAAATTACTCATAAAGTACTTATTTATTGGGGCCAGGTGGTAGTGGCACGCACCTTTAATCCCAGCACTCAGGAGGCAGAGACGGGTGGATCTCTGTGAGTCCCAGGCCAGCCTGGTCTACATAGTGAGTTCCAGGACAGGCTCCAAAGCTAAACAAGGAAACCCAGCATCGAAAAACAAAACAAAACAAAATTACTTATTTACAGCTTATCAATTAATGCTTTCTTAAGTATGCTCTGTATCTCTCCAAACATGTCATTAAAAGACTACTAATGCATTGATAGCAACAAAGAATAATTTTAACAAAATAGGTGCTCTGAGGCTTGGGGCAATGTTTTCTTATCTAAATTCGCTTAGACATAGAACAGTGTTCTTTTGTACACCAGAACTTTTCTCCCAAAGAGAAGGTGTGGATCACATTGTAAAGTCTGGGTATTGTGCAGCTCGTTCTCAAGCTGTAGGGACAACTTGAGAGAATCAGAGAGAAAACTCTCAATGACAAAGAAAAGTAAAACCATGCATTCAACACATAGAAAATACTCAATAGATATGTTATTCTATTATAATTATAGTATACATTTATAGCTGTATCAGAAATATTTTTGTCAAATCTGTGTCTCCATCCACAGAGATCTGAATAGGATGGGGCTGGGAGAAAAGAGATAGGCACATGAGAGAAGAACTTGACTAAGCTCTTATACAATTCTTGGGCATCTCTGCCTTGCTCACGACTAAATGTCCCACTCCACAGGCAGAGTGAAACCCCTACTACCTGTTCAAGAAATTCACGGAGTGTGGGTCAGCACCGTTTTCTTGAATGGAATTTAATCAGCGTTCAATGAGTCTCCATGATTACTTTTGTTAGTAGGCTAATTATAACAATACAGCAGATTCCTTGGATACAGTCGGGTGGCAGAAGTGATACAACAGCAGAGAGACGAGGGTACAGCGCATCACAGAAGAGGAATGTTGAATGAACAGAATATAGTCACACAGGTCACATGTAAAGTATGCAATGCAGAGGATGTTCATACAGCTGTTTGCTTCTTGAGCATAGTGAAAAAAAATCTTGTGGTTTTATTACTAGGGAGTGTTGCATTAATCTCAAGTCAGTGGCAGTAAAGCCTTGGGAGATACACCCCCTTGTCATGTCTGTGTTTACATAAACAGAAACTTAACAAGAATTAAGATCGCTATTCCTCGGCTCCAAAAGAGGATATCATTTACTAAGACACAAGCAACAGCTGAAGTGCTTCCCCTTTAAGCAATTCACAACTTGCAAAAATCATTGTTCACCTCTTGTAATTTCTCAATGTTTAAACCAGATGAAATATCTCAGTCTCTTGGAAAATAATGCAGACTAGACTCCTAAGCTTTCCATCAAAGGCAGGGCAGGTAACTGATTCCTATGGTTTCCATGAGCGCTAGAGAACAATGCCCCACTCACCACGAACCTTTCTTCTTTCAAGTTATGTTTAAGTATTTTTACTCCTCTCAGCCTGGGCTTTCATGTTACAGTTTCTAGCATAAATTCCAGAGAAAAACATGGATAGTTAATGGGTAAAGTCTGTGACTCATCTAAAAATTAAGAATTCATTAAATTAAGACAGATGGGTAAATATACCAAGGTACTTAAGCATCAACGTTAATTTCTCTTCTTTGGGGTTGGGGGCGGTGTTCGAGACAGGGTTTCTCTTTGTAACAATCCTGGCTGTCCTGGAACTCACTCTGTAGACCAGGCTGACCTGGAACTCACAGAGATCCGCCTGCCTCTTCTTCCCAAGACCTGGAATTAAAAGCACGCAGCACCATCACCTGGCTAAAATGCAAGCTACAGATTTGGTGAGGCTATTTGTGAGTTACCACATGGCTGCTGGGGAATTGAACTCATGTCCTCTGGAAGAGCAGCCAGTGCTCTTAACCTCTGAGCTATCTCTCCAGCTCTGTTAATTTCTACTTAAACCAATATTTGTGAAAATAGTTCTTGTCTGCATCCTTTCAAAGCTATTACAGAAATTTTCTTTGTGGATATGATGTCACAACCAAAGCTCCACTATTTGCATGGTGTTTAGGTGTGTGCTCCTAAAATAAGGGTTTCACTGAGCATTTAAAGGTCTAAAGGTTTGTGTTTGCTTCACCTTTCTTCCCTCAGGACATGCTCTTTCACTGGCAGCTGTGACTGGCTATGTCTTTCCTTCCTCTGGGCTCTTTCTGCTCACTGTCAAAGTTCAAGTTCAATAGCTTGACAGGGGCTTCTCAGTTACGCTCCTAAAAGTCAAGTGCCCCAAACCTTAGAAAAATATTCGTTGAATATGTTTTGCCATTCAACCATTGTTTGTTTCTTTCTGTTTCTATGGCCTGAGTTCTGACAGCCAGTCTCATTAGAGACGGTGAGATTCCAGAGAGGTGACAAGGTACTGGCTTTTATAGGCTGTTTGGATTTTGTGGATACCTGATGGTTCTGCAGGACTCTCAGCCTCACAGTGGATGTAGAAGGCATCTAATCATAGCCCCGTGCACAACCAAAGTGCCAATGCCAACTCTTCAGTCCTGATGCCCTCAAAGGACGTGAATTAAAGAGACTACAGCAGTTACAACTATTGCTGTCACCTCCAACTTAAGAGGAGACTTAGCTGAACTTAGAAGGGAAAGAGTTTTTCCATGTTCACAAAGCTTGTTAGTGAGAAAAATAAGACTCAATTCTAAAGTGGCTTCTCAGTCATCTCTGATTTCTCTGATGCTGTGCCACAGACAGCAATCCAAAACTTTCAAATCATGGCAAGATTATTACAAGATTGCATTTTCCAGCTTCAGAGCCAAACTTCTTTTAAATATTGCCCTTTCACAATATGTGGTAACTGTTCTCTATAAATGTTTTATGCTGCTAAATAGCATTACTACTGTGGAGCTACTGAAAATGGGTACAAGGAAGAAAGTTTTCCTATCAGGAAAGCAAACTAAGGAATGCAGCCTTCCAAGGTAATTTAGACTCTCTCATAGATTTTCACAGCTAAGAAAACAAGAAATAATGTGAAGTCAGATGTTTCGCCTCCGTTGCCCTACACTCATCAACCCACTTAGGCCACGACTCGCTTGTTTATCCTTCTTCATACTTACACAGTTTACCTAAGATTGCCGTTCATCCAGTTCCCACTTCACTAGCCATGCCTTTGGAAGCTATCTCTGTATTACTCACAGTAGTTTCTCAGCACCAAGACAGGTGACCTTTAAGGGAAAACATTGCTTTCAGATCATGGTTTTGGGATTCTTGTCCAGATGACTGTATCGCCTGGGGTCCCAGGTGAAACAGAATAACACAGTGGTAAAAGTTTGCAACAGAATAGACTGATCGCTTTCCTCATGGCAACCCCAAATGAGAGAGAGACAGGGGGAGGGAGGGAGGGNGAGAGAGAGAGACAGAGACAGAGACAGAGAGACAGAGACAGAGAGACAGAGAGATGATATAGACACCCGGTGGTCTACTCCCACAAGCTAGGCCCCAGCTCCAAAAGTTTTCCAATAATATCATTTTGAATCAGTTCAGGGGTTAATCCATTGATGAAGCCAGAACCTCGTGTCCCTATAACTTCCTGAAAACACCTCATGGAAAACCAAGTTCCAACATTCAAGTCTCTTTTGGACGCTTTGTATCTAATACAGAACTGTGCCATGTCCATAGGTTCTGACTTTTCTCTTCATAGATTCAGTGTGTTCAGTTTTATGACACCACAATTATTTTAGTACTAAAATTGCAAGAACTTTGGATTTTTTAAAAAAATATTGCTGCACTAACTACTTTAGGGGAAGTTGGTTTTGCACAGGTGTGAAGTATACAACACCAATTTATATGAAGAAAGTCTGAATCCTAAAGGCTATGTGCTTAATTTGGGACATTTCCCAGGTACTCTCCAAATTTCCCTTCCACCGTGTTTAAGAAACCTTGTGCCCCAAAGCTTGGCAGTAAAATATACATCCAAACTTTAGATTCTTGCAATGCCAGTAAATAAAAATGTTGTCATAGTAAAATCCAGATTTGCAGTTTTCTTACTTTGAACTTTCCTTGTCTACATAAATGTGAGATTTATTTGAACTGTGAGCCTCTTTTAATTTCCTTTGTCTATTTCCTACTGGGTTATTACTCTGAGTGGCCAAATGTTTATTTCTAATCTATTATTTTCCTTTGACTCTGCATTTTGTATGGTTTTGTTTCCCTTTTACCATACAGAGATATCTTTAGTATGATCATATTTCTCATTTTATGGCTTCTAGATTAGGAATCATAGATACACAGATTATTTTTTGATTCATTTGACAATGCTCTGGGTGAGATTTTATAACTTAAGTCTCAAATGCTCTCTATGGGTTCATGTTTTGAGTCCTTAGTCCTGGGCTGATGGCACCATTTTGAAGGCTGTGGAACATGTGGGGTGTGTGACCTAGTTGGCAGTAATTGGTTACCGTTACTGGAAGAGAACCTTGAAGGTTGTATATGCTTCTGGCTCCAGTCAAAGCTCCCTGATTCTTGGTTTGGCCTCCGTGTGAAAAGGAGGAACTCTATAATACCCTCACCACCATGGTTAATACCCTCACCATCATGGTGACCCACACCTTCTGAAACTGAGAACAGAAGAAATCCTCCCTCCCCGTAATTGCCTTTGTTGGGCATTTTGGCTTAGTTATGAGAAAAGTACTGACAAAGATGGAATCTAAATTTGCCACATAGTAAAAAGCACACAATAATAGGACTCAGCAAGTTGGGGGTTCTGTTCAACAGACATTGGGGCAAACTTTGTCAGATTATGTGATCTCTGTGGATATAAAGCAATGGAATCAATCATTAGCTACTCTTTTGCTTTCTTGGCAGTATAAGCAATGAGCTTGTTTGGGAAACAGGGCTTCATAATCAAATACCACAATTAATCGTTCATAATTGTATATAAATAAATCCAAGCAATTTACCCATTTGTTCAGAATGCCACAGCAAAATATATAATGTAGAGCATAAGAAACAGAAATCTAGACAAAGATGGGAAGTCTTAACTCCAAGTCATAGCCAATTTTGTGAATAGCAAAGCTTTTCTTCCTGACCTAAGATCACATAGCCTTGCCCTGTGCGGCGCCCTGCTCTGTTGGATTAGGCGTCCATCTTTGTGACGTAGTTCAGCCTCTGTTATCTCCCAAAACCCACGTGTAATACAGTCACATTAGGGAGTTGAGACCTCAGTGACAAAGTCAACAAACTTTGCAACACAGATGCAAAAATCTCTCAGTTTCCTATCAGATGGCAGAACATTAACCATCCCTCTGACCACATCAGAGGCATCGGTGAGAAGCACAAACGTTGTGAGTTCTGAGGTTTGATCATAATTAACATTTGTTTTGGTTTGGTTCGGCTTTGTTTTGTAAGCGGAGCGTAAATGAGGGTAGATACTGGGGAATATTTTCCTAAGGAAATCTTATCAAGAGAGTCTGATTGAAGCCTGGATATAAACAACACAATCAGGCCTGACACCGTGCACCTGCTCTGCGCTGTGCCAGGTGAGTGCGCCGAGGGAGCCTGGCTCATCCCCACTTCAGACTTCCTCCCAACCCGCACCTCAGAAGCCGCCAGTCCTCCGGGCTGTTTTTCAGACACAGCTTAGGTGGAAGAGGCACGTCTAGAAGTACAGTAAAAATATTATGAGGCTTTCTATTGGCAAAATGAAAAATGTAAAAATGTAACAACACGCACTTCTTCCACTAATTTTACAATTCTTTTGAGACAAGCTATAAAGGTTTTTTTTCAACCTGGTTTTATTTCTCTTTCTTTATATGCACACATAATATTTCCCATTGTGTTCCTTATGTTTACAGATAGTGTTTCTGCCCCATTACTTTCCTAAATCATATGGAAATCACTTGCAATGTTTCTAGCTAAACAAGAGAGAAAAAGAGAAGGAAGTGCAAACTGGACACCAGGGATGCCCGTAGTCACATGCTTATAGGCGTTTACTTCACAGGCATTGGTACACCTCTATGAAGCTGATGAGAATGTGAGTGTCAGTCGGTTACTAAAAGCACCGTCCTTGTATACAGAACAATAACGTTCTGGGGTACAAAACTCACAACATCATTTGACTGTGATTGTGAGCTGAGTAATTGAGGCATTTTTGTGCTTTGTCACCAAAGACCAAACACTACCTCATAATCCTAACTGCCCTTGCTTTCCTCATCATTTTGGTGTATTTTACATGGATTCAGCCTGAATCTGGTTAAAATAGAGTGGTTGGCCGATTGCTGCCAGCTAGAAACACACAGCTTTAGGCTTTTGCTGCAGAAGGGACAAGGAAGCTTTGCTTTATGTAGACTGCTGGAGTCACCATGACTGATCAAGCTCACTTATTCCCATCACTATCTGATATAGGTAGTTTAGGCGATCCCGATTTCTGTGAAGCACAGACAGTGAAGCAGGGTCTCTTAGCTGTAGATTTCTGTCTGCGTGTCTTAACTGCACGGAATTGTCAAAGCTTTATTCTAATCTGTAGTTTTAATAAGCGTGGTCTGTGTGGAAACAAGAGCTGTCACATGACTGCAGTCGCCTGTCTTGTTAAATTAAGTAGCCACAGTCCTAGTTGGAGGAAGCCAGTGAAGGTCTGGTAGAAGGGTCATGCTAAGGCATGGAAGATGCCAAGTGTAGGAAGTGGAGTGACAGAGACGTCTCAGGTGAGGTCAGGAATCAGAAAAGACATGGCAGCCTGCATATACTATGGCTGCATTTGTATGGGTCACAAAACCTTCAAAATTCTCAATGCTTGTTCTGTAATAATTGGTATATTTAAATATATACACACATACATATGTAAATATAAACATATATTTAATTCAGGAAGTGGAAGGAAGAGGCATTCGTTTATAGTCTCATCACCCACTTTGGTATCTTTAGGACTGTTTTCAACAGAACCAAGTTTCCTTAAGCTACTGTTCGGTCCTCCATGTGCCCCAATGCAGTGAAATCACCCAGAACTGAGCCCCCAAACGCAAGAGGTTTCTTTCTGCGTTCTCTCATCTACCATGCTAGCTTGTCATCCTGCTCTTCCACTCTGGCATTGGTTTCCAGATTTCCTAGGATGCAGCCACCTAATCTGAAGGCTCTTTGCCAACGTGCTGACTAAAGGATGTAAGTGTGCCTCCTCTGACTGATCTGTAGATTTAGCTGGGAGATGATCCTGGAGCTCTGAAGTGTGACTCAGATGGAATATGGGCTACCAGTGAAGCTGGATCTTGGGTCACTTCCATATATCCTTAAATAGGCAACCCCTTGTTACAGTGAACACTGAGTTAGCTATTGACCTAACAGGGACGACCAGAGAAGAAACAGCCAGACACTCAAACATATATTAGTTACTTGAAGAGCCCTGGATAACGCTTGTTGCAAAGGTTCCCCTGGGTAGGCTGAGAAGTATAAACACCAGGTGAGACATGGAAGAGGTCTCATACAAGCTGTAGGTTTAATTTTGGCAAGAAGACCATGGAAACTTATGGCTAAATTAAGTCATTAAAAACAAAAACAAAATCAAATGCTTGATGCACCAAGAATTAAACCCTGAGACTAACTGTATCATTCTTTGCCATGTTAAGCTTAGATCTACCCAGACTGATATCTGTCTTCACTATCATTCTGAGCTTATAGATTATGGTCTTGAATTTTCCTAGCAGTGAGGTGAAAATCTTGTACCACCAGTGTATGTGTATTCCTGGTTTGGGGGATTGGTACTCCAATAAGGGACAATCCTATACCTGCTCCAAATGGTTTCTAGTTGAGATTGTGACATTATAATGGGGCTGGAAATAACCAAGACACTAGATACATTTTCTTCACATACCATATTGTTTCCATTTTATAACAATGAAGACAAATGTTTATTTATAGAAATGGAAAGCTCGTTCTCAAAAATATTAAACAATAGGCTCATGCCTAGAGTCTAAAAAGCTTTCTTTTTTAAACAGGAATGAAACCAATACTGTGTGTAGGAAAATGGACGCAACTAGAGATCATCTTGTTAAGCAAAATAATCCAGACATAGAAAGACAACTATGATATTTCCTCTTATTTGTGGATCCTAAAACTCTTTCTAGATACATAAAACCATCTCTGTGCATGTGTCTCTGTCTGTCTCTCTGTCTGTTTCTCTCTCTCTGTATCTCCTTTCCTCTCCGTCTCTCTCTTCCTCTCCCCCCCACAGACACACACACACACACACACACACACACACATGAGTATGTTGCACGGAAGCAGAAGGAAGGCTGTGTAGGAAGTACAAGGCTGGCAGTAACAGTGATAAAAAGTGGAGGAGTAGAGGAAAGGGACGGGAGTGGGGAGCATGGTCAGATAAAAGACGTACTTACAGAAACTGTCTTTATGAGTCACACCCAATATGTGTAATGATTCTGTGTCAGTTTCAAAGCAGGAAATGTTCTTTGCCCTGGTAATTTTGAGATACAAACTAGTCTATGGAAATTCACAGATATTTTCTTAAGGTTTAGTCTATGTAAATATTGTATGATATTCACAAATTGAAGATAGCCCAATCTTTTCTTAGAAGTTGTTCAAGTATTTTATACCAGGCACTTGATTAGCACACTCACTGTGCTGTATTGGTTGTTAAAATAATAAGAAGTTATTATGGTACACTGTAAGTTTATTGACGACAGCCTGTAAATGGAAAGGCAATTCATCTGGACTCTGTATTCTTCAGTTCACTATCAGGATTCCTCCTCTCACCAGTTTGATCCCTCCCTCCCACATGTCTATGATCCCCAAGGCAAACAGTAAATGTTGTTTGATCAGGATAAAGCCCATGCTCTCCAAAGCTTCTTATTGACTACTCAATTGTATGAAATTTTTTAATCAAATGACAAATTCAAAAAACCAAGGAGATAAAGATTTTAATTTTTGTTTTATTATTACTACTAATATTATTATTATTGCTGTTTCATACTATGGCTGGATCACTTCCAATTGCTAACTGCTTCCCTATAAATTCATGCAAAGCAATATGCAACCTGAGCAGCTAAAAGTAAATTCAGTTTTTTTTCTCATTCCTCCCTACCTACCTTTCACCTTGAGTTGGTTTCCCCAAAGAGCCCCCTCACTAAAAGGCTATTAAGGTATGAATAAAGAGACCGATAATCTGAGACCTCAGAGACTGTGCCAAGAAATTCTCCCTCATGTTTGCTTTTTCAATGACCACGGAAGGGCAGGGCAGAGCAGGTGCTGGAGCATTCCCCCTGCAAAGCCCATGTCAAGAGGGAAGAATTCACACTTTCACATGTGTATAGGGCTCTCATAAACAGCCTACAGTGTATTAATTAACGCTGTCCCTCATTTTTCCTTCAGAAACCAGAGTACTTTGGACTCAGGAGAAACAACAGAAAGTAGAAAAACATTAACTGGATAAAGATATTAGTCAAAGGTGTGGATCATAGGCAACGCCATGGGAACCAGTGTTCTTCTTGGAGATCTGTGCTACAGGACTCATGTGGACAGGACTTTGCTTTTCCCAACAATCTTTACCTGGATTCCTGAAGACTGAATGATTTGCCATTATGAGATAAGCCTTCAGCTAACTATTGATTATAATCAAAACCTCGCACTATCACTAAAACTAAAATTAATGTTCCCTAATTGCCAGCTTTAGACATTCTGAGACATTCTCCTGTGTGTAAGTTTCAGGCTTTCATTTCAGATGCAAAGGAATGTTTTAAAAGAAAATCTCTTGGGCTAATATCTTAACAAAATGAAATCAATTTGCAGATAGTCAGCTCACTTAATGAGGAAGATAATTGTGTTAGGAAGGCTAATAATAATATAAGTTCTTCTTAAAGATCCAATCAAAGTAGGTGATGTTGTATTGACTTCAGAATTCAAGCAGTGAGGTCTTGCTTACTGCTGTAAACTGAGCAGGAGAAGCCCTCAAAGACTATGTGTTGGAGTCTTAGCCCTATCTTATGACATTACTGGGGGGGTACTTTAGGAAGTAGAACCTAGTGGACCAAAGTCTTTAGGTCATTGGTCGTTGCTCTCAAAGGGGATATTGGGATCCAGCCCTTCCTGGCTGTCATATAGTTTATGATGCCCCTGTTCCTATAGGCCCAAAGCAACAGGGCCAATCAACCATGATCAAAAAATGCGAATCAAAATAGCCCAATCTTTCGGAAGGAAGGAAGGAAGGAAGGAAGGAAGGAAGGAAGGAAGGAAGGAAAGCAATTTTTGATCTCAAGTGGATGTTGGGGGAAGTTGTTTGTTTGTTTCTGGCCTCCCTGGCCTGAAATAATCACACAGAAACTATATTATTTACAATACTGTTTGGCCAAAAACTTAAGCATATTGCTACCTAGCTCCTATATCCTAAATAACCCATCTCCATTAATCTGTGCATCACCATGAGGTCGTGGCCTACTGGCAAAGTTTCAGTGGGCTCCAGAGGAAGTGTTTGTCTCCAGTGGCAGCTACGTGGCTTCTCTCTAAATTGAGCATTTTATGTGCATTTCCAATGGCATCTAAGTAGAGTGGCATCTCATCGGTTGGGTTTCCAGTTGGATGTGAGGAGGTATGTGCAGAAATGTATCTAGAGACATAGTAGGGCATGTGAAGAGCCACTGGCAATAAAAGTAGGTAGTGCAATAATCCTTTAGCAAATCAGTGCCTGACTGTGTCTCTCAGCAGTGGATTTTACTTGTAGGAGAAGAAGAGTTTGTGCAAGGTCTTAAAGTATGCTGTTATTCATGTGTAATCAAGGAACAGACAGAAGATGTAGAGGGAACCCTAGGCTGATAGCCAATGGCACGGAAAGAAGAGCAGGTAGCATTGGGCAATGATTTGTCTACTGCACTACATAGGGTGGGTTTGAGTTGTCCATTTCAGTTTTAAATATTTATTTGACAAACATATTTCTCTTATGCGCTCTCATATTATATATCTCATATGATAATGTATTTCTCATATTATCTCATATGATAAACATTCTCTGATGCTGATGTGTATGGTGGTGCACACCTTTAATCCCAACACTAGGGAGGCAGAGGCAGGAGGATCTCTGTCAGTTCAGGGTTAGCCTGGTCTACATAGTGAGTTCAGAACAGCTAGGAAGATGTAAAGAGACTGGGTCTCTAAAAACCAACCAACCAAACAAACAAACAAAATCCTGAATGATTTGCCTTTCTCTGTGAAGCACAGAGAAAGATTGTGTTCTTTCCTTCCCCATCCCTTCTTTCATTCACTCTTTAATCATTTTGAACACAAGAATCACTATAGACAATAAACTCAAGGAAAGCCAGGATTACACTGGGTTTTTTATTGTTGTTGCTGCTCAACTTTCAGTGTCTAGAAAATTAAGAATGCAAAAGCTTTTGTTGAATTGAAATCTTTAAAACGTGTATATTTACGCTTTGGGAATGTTATCTCTATAATTTATACACACAAAAAAATCCCCAAACACATATAATTAAAAATAACTTCATCAATACGTTTTGTTGTGGAAACTAGAGATTCAGAAAATACTTTTCACTTAAACAATGACCTAAAATAATTTGGAAATAAAAAACATATATGCGAATCAGTAATATGAAAATCCAAGTCATAATTTAGCAAACAAAATATCAAAGTTATGAAACAAGGTCATAATAAGGGTCTTTTTAACCTTTCTCAAAACACTATACTTGGGTGCCTAAATCCACGGTATTAATCATCTTTCTCACCCAACCTATTACATTTGTCTTTATATTCTTCCTTCTTTCAGTGGCTTATTTTGTTGTTATTTTTTCTGACTTCTCTAGCATAAATTCACTGAGTTTTCAGCCTCCACTTTTTTCTATTGTTGTTTGTGTAGGGCCATAAATTATCATAAGATCACGGCTTTGTCTGCATTCCAAGAGGGTCGATATATTGCATTTTAGTTATTTTTAAGCTATAATCTATTACTGTGATGAATCATGAACTACTCTGAAGCATGCTGCTTTACTTAAGATTTGGGAAGCTCTGTTGTTGCTGTTACTTATGGGATATCTTTTTAAAATGTATTGCAAGTTGATTCCATTTTGATCATTGATTTTTTTCAACTTATAGAGTATCTTAGTCCTGTGAAAAATATTTGCTGCTGGCTAGTAATTTGGGTTTGATAACTTTTTTTCTTCTTTTTTTTTTCTTTGTTTTTTGGAAATAGTGTTTCTCTGTATTTTTAGAGCCTGTCCTGGAACTTACTCTGCAGACAAAGCTGGCCTTGAACTCACAGAGATCCACCCACCTCTGCTTCCCAAGTGCTGGGATTAAAAGCCTGTGCCACCACCGCCTGGCTTGGTTTGGACAACTTCTATTTACAATCCCCTCCTCAAAATGACAGCTCTTCCAGAGAAAATGCATTCATAATTACATGCACTTCACTTTAATTTAATCAGATGATGAATAAACTTGGACTTAAAAGAAATCATGAGATCCTTTCTGTGTGGAGCTCATCTTTACCCTTTGTGCTTTTCTTCCATTTGTTTGTTTATGAATCATAGGTCTGATGTAACCCAGAGTGTCTCTAGCTCACTACACAGCTGGGAATCACCTTGAGCTTCTGATCTTCCCACTTCTGTCTGATGATATCACATAAGTGTTCAACTGTGCTAGGTTTATGTGGTCCTGGGGATGGAACTAGGGCTTTGTGCACTCAAGACGACTCTAGCCAAGTCATACCACCACTCCCACCAATACCATCACCCCACTAACACCACCACCCCACCACCACCACCATCACCACTACCACAATCACCACCACCACCATCACCACCACCACCCCACCAACATCACACCACCAACATCATCACCTCCACCACCACCATCACCACCACCATCACCA
>LOEQ01003082.1:247312-258229 GCA_001685075.1 Bramus lutescens | reverse complement strand
CACCATCACCACCACCATCATCACCACCACCACCACCACCACCATCACCACCACTACTACTACCACCACCACCACCACCACTACTACCAACAACAACAACCACCACCATCACCACCAACAACAATAACCTCCCTGCTTCCTTACTCTTAAGACTAAGGTTTGTGAGAAATCCAAGTGAAAGTTTGGGCATTTTTTTGTTTGTTTATTTGTTTACCAGAAATCCTTTTCCTTGGTGAAGGTTGAAATACATATTTATTATTTCCCATAATTTTGGCCACAGGAACTTATTTAGAGTTCTTGCCTTTTTGTTCCCCTCAACCTCCTCACACCTTCCATTCTGCTTTGGAGCACTGCGTTTTCGCGGCCCTTCAGATCCAGGTGTGTAGGAATGGCATAAATAAGTAAGCCACATTTTAACCTCTCAAGCTTCAGATGTTGTCACCTCCTTCTCAGTTTCCCTATGCCTTGCCTAGATGCTTGGACCACACTTGTTTTCCAAATAAGGAAATGCTTGGAGGGAAGAACATCAGGTTTTCTTCATGTATTCAGCATTTCCCTCCTTTGTAGATCCTAAAACTAATTGTTGTGGCCTCTTTGGTTGCCTGCTAATGCCTTCAAAGAGACACACTCTGTTCTGACCAAGTAGACAGACATAATCCAACCCAATCCATTAGAGCTAGTGATTGAGATCCAATTTCTTCCTGTAGGATTAAAAGCTTACTTATATAAATCATAGGAAATCTGAACCCCAGATTCTGCTTAGCCAACAGAGGCATGCAAAGGTAATGCAGAGAGTTTAACAGTATCAGTAGCAAAGCATGGGGAGGTGCAGGTTTCGAGAGATCTGATAGGATGCGTCAAATCATCAAACATCTGAGAAACCCTACCAGCCCCTGGAGAAGTCTATGAAATAATCAGTTGCCCTGGCTGGCCAGGACTTCCACCTGCCTGCAGATGGATTGCTGCTACTCCCCACCTCCCTTTCCTGTATGGGTAGGTAAGACTTCATGTTTCTTGTAGCCCCATTTTCATAGTGGTGAGAATTAGAGAGCTGAGTATCAGATGTATCTACTATATAAAGAAATCATCAATGCTAAATACAGAAAGCATCTGTGAAGACTGATGGAAGGAAGGGTCAATTTCTAGGGATGATCTGGGGTAAGGAGAAAGGAAAATCTCTAATAGTAGTTAGTATCCAGTAAGCACATGCTGGACTCACTGAAGGAAAGTAATGATGTCTCTCCTTGGTTCACTTACCATTTTCTGAACAGGATATAATACTTGTATTTATAAGCAAAAAAAAATTGCATTTAGTCCCCAGATAACTGATTTCAACAGCTAGTTAAAAGTTGGAATTTACACTGCTTATAGATAAAACCCAGGGCAGCTTCTAATGTGGGATTCCCCTCTGTATGCTGTGAATATTTTTTTTTATCACCATTGGTTAATAAAGAATCTGCTTTGGGCCTATGACAGGGTAGAATGAAACCAGGTGGAAAATCCAAACAGATATATAGTGAGAGTAGGCAGAGTCAGGGAGATGGCATGTAGCTGCCAAAGGAGACAGATGCTGGAATGCCAGAACCTTATCCAGTAGGCCACAGCTTTGAGGTGACACACAGATTAATAGAAATGCGTTAATTAAAGCTGTAAGAGTTAGCTAGAAATATGCATAAGCTATTGGCCAAGCAATATTGCAATTAATATGTTTCTGTGTTATTATTTGGGTCTGGGTGACTAGGAAATGAAAGAACTGTCTCCCTTTACAAAATAGCACACCAACATGGTTCAACTACATCCACATAAAACCTGAGGGAGCTTGGGAAGGAATTCTAGACACGAAAGGACAGAGTTAAGCGTGGATTTTTGATAGCAGCACTTTCTTGGGATGGCTCTGTTTGCTAGAAAAAATTTAAGAGAAGGCTTCCTGACTCAGCAGTAGCAGCAAAAACTCTCCAACTTCTTTAAGAAGGCTTCCTGGTTTGTGCTAGTTGCATGAACAGCTCTGGCTCTATCAGGAAGCCAAGCACTTGAATATTACTTCATGGCAACATGGGCCAACTGCTTACCAGAGTTGAGGTGGTGAGCCCGGCTACTACATGGCAGTCTCAGAGCTGACAGTAAAGGTACCTGTGTCATATTGAAAGGCTAAGAGAGGCAGAGCCAGCATCCAGAGTCACTGCGAACACATTGCTTACCATTTTCAAAGCTCTCCTTGTCAGAAAATGATTAAAGATATGCAATAAAGACAGATTCAGACATAAATAAACCTCTGAACAGGTAGTAATGTGTTTTAAAAATGTACATAAGCTTGGGAGAGATAAGAAAAATGGTATAGACAGTGTTAAAAAGAAATAGTTTAAAAAATAAAACAGTCTTTAAAGAGACAAAGTAAGACAGTCGTAAATTAAAGGAATAAAGAAAAATAAAACATGTAAAGATAGAAAATATACAGAGTCTGGGTTATGTATATCATTATGTTTTCTGTGAATTTTTTGACTGTGAGTGAGCTAAGCACAGAGAGACATTTCACTGTACAGGCTGCTAAGCTAAACCAACATATATATTTTAAATATATCTTGACTTCAAAGTTTGGGTTAAGGATATGTTGTTTTGGAAAAGAGGTTCTGCTTTTGTTTCTACAAAGGACAGAAAGCTGTGGATTCCTTACCTCTAATATGATTTGATCAAACAAGATCCCTTGAAACAATGGTCCAACATCTTTGACAGCTTTAGGACTGCTGGTGGAGATGGACTGACCACACAGGATAATCCATGAAAGACCTGATTAACAGCACCCCTAATCAGCAGGAAGTAGTCTAGAGAACAATGTCTAAATTCCAAGATATTGTTTATAAATGTTTGTTTTCATTTAAAAGGGGATATGCTCTAGAGATGAATACTTTGCATTGGTAATGTTCTTCATTTATTTATACAAATTTAAGGTCAATTTTATTATATGTGTATTTCCACTAATTTTAAAAAGTAATACATAATTAAGAAACACAGGTTAATAGATGTTGTCATGTTAGTTAGGGTTTTTAGATGTACAGAGATATATTTCAGATGGATAGATATTCTTCAAATCTTTCAAAGATGGACAGAATAAAGCATTCAAAATGTTTTAAGAATTTAGACTTCTTGACAGTCGGCATGTCTGCTTCTGGCAGCACCAATTATTTCAGAGAGGTTGATGGGAATTGAATAAACTCATTATGGAATTCGCCTTCAATGTGACGAGGCTAGTCATTTGGGCAAGAACCTGCTCTGGCCTGGACTGCTTGACAGGATCATGTATAAAGCGGACATGCAAGACTCAAAGAAAACTGACTGCTGAAGTTGCCTGAAGGTGAGACTGTCCTTCAGGGTTCCTGCTTCATAAAAGAGTCTGCCAGACAATCTGTAGGACACAAAAGAAAGTGAGTGACAAACTGCCAATATAGGCAGAACTGTCTTTGAAATTTCCTGCTTCATGGAAAAGTCTGCTAGACACTATGGGCCTGTAGGCTGAAGATGAATGCCCCAATGTTACAGAAGACTTTGGGTGACTGCACAGGCAGTAAGATGTCTCTGTCAATTCTAGAGTTTTGGAAGTTGCTTACAATGCACTTTTTATTTACTTAGGTAATTTATATCCTTCTGGAGCCCTTGATGGAGTTGAAAAAGATAGTTATAATTATAAAAGATAGATTAGATATAAAACATTAAACTCACAAAGATAGGATAGATGATAGAGTAATTTTCCTAAATTTGCCAAATATAAATGAACTAAATATTGTAACTATAATTCTTGCTTGATAACTATTTTGTTATATGTAATCTTACTATGTTAATGTCAAATCCTTTCTCTTTTTTTTTTAGACAGAAAAGGGGAAGTGATGTGGGATTACCTCTGTATGCTGTGAAAATGTTTTATCACCATTGGTTAATAAAGATTCTTCTTTAGGCCTATGGAAGGGCAGAATAAAGCCAGGTGGGAAATCCAAACAGAGATAGAAGAGAAAAGAAGGCAGAGTCAGGGAAACACCATGTAGCTGCTGAAGGAGACAGACGCTGGAACGCCAGAACCTTACCCGGTAGACTACAACCTCGTGGTGACACACAGATTAATAGAAATGGGTTAATTCAAGATGTAAGCGCTAGCTAGAAATATGCATAATCTACTGGCCAAACAGTGTTGTAATTAATATAGTTTCTGTGTGATTATTCAGGTCTGGGCATCCAGGAAACAAATAAGCAGTCTCTGCCTACAAGCTTCTGTATGTGGCGGGTTCTTTCTATCAACACTTATCTCCTTGATATGTAATTTTCAATTTCATCCTGGGAATTAAAGTAAAGTGATTCAAGGAAGACTTTGGTTTGCCTCTCAGTTCTCCTTTTTATCAGAATAATACTTAGACAGTGGGCACTTTGCAAGCATCCCAATATGCCATAGTTTTCTGTTAGTGTAACTTATTTGCTGCTTGAAAAAGAGTCACTATCCCAGAGACTCAATTTTCAACATCATAATCCCCTCCACTTGAATTTCAGAGACAATGGCATTTGCTTGGACCTTACTGCTCCACAGTGATTTCTTCCAACCCCACTTCTGTTAGCTTCATTATGTCCACTATTGTGTCCACTGTTATGTCTGCCATTATCTCCATCACTATGCCCACCATTTCCAAGACCTGACTTGCCCAGCTCTCACCTTGCAAACCCATAAATTATTCAGTAAAATTTACATTTAATCTTAGTGCATAAGATAAAATGTTGACTTCTTCACATACTCTGTGCCTCTTCATGAAAGTCGTAGCTAAGCCTTTTGCCTAATCTGGAGCCTAGAATGGGTAAATTGAAACTTTTACAATTTCTCTTTCTCATAGGCTACCTGTAGAGAGTTCTCCACAATGGCTTCTCCACCATCATACTCTCTTACGCTCTCATACCTACTGCCTTATCTTTGATCCTTTATCTAAGCTGTGAAGATACACTGGTAATATTGAAAGTTTGCCATACCTATGTGATTGATGTCTTAGGAAACTGCTTTCCTGAATCTGTCTCACCTTCCCAATAAATAAAGCACAACTTTGACCTCTTTCCCACATGCCATGGTACAACTAATAAATAAATAAATCCTGAAATTAAAAAAAAATGCATCTGGATTTTACCCATTCTATGCTCCAGATTAGGCAAAAGGCTTAGCTACAACTTTCATGAAGAGGTACAGAGTATGTGAAGAAGTCAACATTTTATCTTATGCACTAAGATTAAATGTAAATTTTACTGAATAATTTACTTCTCCATTTTCCTCTTGGGTGCAAATATGTTCATTAGCTAGGACTGTGCTATGGACCACAAGTCTGTAACTTGTGTTTCTGTTTCAAGTGTTGTCCTAGCAGCCAACACATTAACACAGATAGTGATAACTTCCAAAGAATCATCATAAACGTAAGTTAGTTAGTGTGGCTTGAAGAAATGATAGTTTGTATAAGAGATAAAAATAACTTAAAGGACATGGAAGGCTGCCTAGTGTGCCAACTGGCCATCTAAAATGTCAAGTGCTGTGTTTGGTATCTTATATAAATGATCTCATTATTTAGAGATTAAGGATTCACTGCCCAGACATTGAAGATGGGGATGGAAGGACATATAAATACACGTACATTAATACCTTAGAAAACATTTTAGGCAGGGCTTGACGATGGATATACTTTTTGTACACTGGGCTTCCTTCACCCTGCACAGTTTTAATAATGTATGCTACTGATTGGTTATAGCCAGCATTGTGCACACCTTCGGTATTTTCTCTATGAGAGCTCTTGCTCACTTAAAATGCTGTGAGAGAATCCAGAAATAAATGACCTTGGCGAAATTAACTAGAGTTCTGTAGAAACAAGGCTGCACATTATTGCAATTGGTCGTTGTTTGTGACTGAATCAGAATCATCTTCAGCTAATTTCTCTTTGGACATGAAGCTAAAAGTTGGAAATACCTTACTGAATGAAAGGTGTGGCCCAAGTTGGGGTAGCAACTGGCTCTGTGCACCCTTCAGTGTCTTTCAATCTTAGCATATGGAAAGAAAATGGAGATGATCTCATGACAAATATACGACACGGAACCACTGCTTCTGCTTTATGAGAAACATTCCTGTTTATAAGGACTGTTTAATGTGTAATTTTGTAGCTGTGCCTTATTCTTTGCTTTAGATTTTGTTTCTTTTGGTATTGCTTTGGAAATAAGGTCTCCACTGTGTACCCAAAGCTGGTTTCACCTTTATATCATCTTTCTTTACATAACCCCTAAGTGCTGGGAACTGAGGTATGTATATACCCAATTTCATCTTGTTCCCAATGCCCCCCAACCCAAATAATTTTCTTTTCAATTTTCTTTGAAAACTATGATAGTATTAACCTTTACCAGATAAATGCTTAAGCCCTGGGAGAATGAAGGTCTAAATGTGAAGGCTTCAACCCTGTGTCCTAGCCTTTGGGTTACAGCTCAGCTTGAAAATCTGGGAAATCTAGCTTCACAAAGGTACACACTAGGCTTTTTTATCATCAAAGATAACACACATAAATATCTCACTTTGAAGGATCATTGAGGTAATTGTTTGCTGAGCTAGTTTACACTCCCTTCTCTATTCCTTGGACTACGGAGGGCACTGGTCAACCTTGGCATCTGAGTATACTGGGAAGGGCTGTGTAACTGTACGGCATGTACTAGTTTCTAACCCCGGCCTTGTTATCTGCATGCTCAGCTTGCATTTTCTTGCACGTTTATCTTCCTGGATCTTCATTTTTCCCTCTTCTCTACTATGTGTGGTCCAAATGATCACTAACGAACGTACTAACACTATCATTTGAAGTCCTAGTCTTAATGTGTTTAGACTAGAAGGAATGAACCAAGCTTATTCAGTAGATGATGTATGGATAAAAAGTGTACAGTGGGACTTATTGGTTTGTTTTAATTCTGCCTCTTCCTTTTTATTTTTCTCATTTTATTTTCTTCATTTTTTCCTCTTAAAATAAAATTTATTCTATGGAGTTTTCACAACGTGTATCTTGATCCCATTCCTTCCCCATCCCCTTGCATCTGCCCTCTGCCCCTGCTTCATCCCCTGGAATAAAACAAAATTAAAGAGGAAATATCCATACATCTCTACTTGAAAGTGTTCATTGCAAAGAGCTGTCTGGTTTGAGGTCCCTGGTCTCCACTCCACATTCAACACTGGGCCTCCGCTATGATTCTTCATGGACATTCCACTGGCATCCTGTATTGTGAAGTTTCTGTAGCTTTGGGTCTGTGGGTCAGGTCCCTTCATGTGTTGCAGCAGGTCATAGATGGGATGGATGTTCGAGCAGGGCAAGTTATAGCCCCGAGTCTGGACCTGGGCAGCTGTAGGTTTGGTCCACCAGATGGGAAATGGAGACAGCAGTGCCAGGCTCACAATTTTGGGGCTGGCTTACCCACTCCTCCACTAACAGGGTTGGGTCTGTTGTAGTGCCCTGGCAGCTGGTGAGGATCAGGGATAGCTCTTCCACCTGCCCCAGGCATTGGTGGGGGAAGGGGGCTTCTTTCCCCCACCCATATCACCAAAGACAGATGAGAAATGGGAGCAGCTCCCCTATACTCACATCTTAAGGGTTGGGTCAACCACACCCATGTTAACAGGGTTGGTGACTGTTCTTCTCCCCCTCCCCCTGAGTCTCCACAGGATCCAGTAGGCAACTGGATATCTGTCTGGGGACAATAATATGTCAATATCCTTCTAAACAATTAAGTAGCTTTGAGATGCATGCAATGTTTATTGAGTGTGCAGTGGGCTCCGGGTATATTTCTATCCAGTAAAGTTAGGGAAAGCACAGCACAAAGTCTTGGAATGAGAGAAAGGAAACTATGGGCATGCATTCTTTCGTGGCATGCTTCTCAGGACAGGAGCCCATTGATATGCATCGAGATTATTCCACCCAAGGAGCCATCACAGTGTTTTCCACTATGTTGAGTTGAGATCTTTTTTCCTGTAACTTTTGTTCTCTGAGCAAGTTCACTGTAGTTGTTCTGATCCACAGGGGAAATGCAAACAAGTCTTTACCTTCCTTGATGTTTTCTCTTACATTTAAGGACAGTCTCACACTCTTCTCTCTGACTCTTCCCAATTTGTTCTGTCCTGCTGAGTCTGAGACTCTCCTGGTTTCGAATGAAGGTTTCTTTGGCTGTGGCCTGGTCCTCAGAAGACTTCAGAGTTCTCATTTTCTCAAAGCAGAACGTGAGGAGTGGAGAGATGAAAGGACTCCCTAAAGAAGTCTAAAACCAAGCCATCTTGATGTGTGTGTGCTTTCCTTTGCATCCTAGAACATGCTTCCAAATCTCCATCTCCAGAAGTGTCACTCCTCCGTTGTGGCACCTGTCAATCTCTTCAGTCTGATGTGTTTTCTATTAAAATGAGCAGATCCAAGGGGAGATCTACTCACATCCTTAGCATACGTCTATGGAGACATACCCTCTCACCTGGCTCAGCAAAGTCTGATGTTGAGAGCGTATCAAAAGCATTTGGAACCTTTTAAAAATTAATGCTGAGCCCATTCAAGATGGAGAAAAGTGAAGATGGACCCCAAGCCACAGTAATTCGAGCAGTTATTTCTCCTTTAAAATAGGGAGTATTACATTAGAGCCTTGCTGCCTCAGTGTCTCTGTTAGGGTTTCTATTGCTGCAATGAAACAGGCCATAGAGGGATGCTGCTTGCTGACTTGCTTCTCTGGGCTTCCTCAGTCCACCTTCTTAAAGAACTCATTATCATCAGCCCAGGGATGGTAATGGCCTGGGCCCTCCCGCATTGGTCACTAATTGAGAAAATGCCTTACAGCTGGATCTCATGGAGGCATTTCCTCAGCTGAAGTTCCTTCCTCTCCGATGACTCTATCTTGCGTCAAGTTGATACAAAACCAACCAGGACACTCACCTTGCTGAAAGGCAAGGATGACTATTGTATTTGAACTTAGGAAGGGCAAGGAATTGATTCTGAGCTTCGGATTATAATCCTTGATCTCAACTAAAGGAGGAACAGACAGAGTAGCCTTGTTCCTTTCTACCTGTCTTCTTATACTTTGAAATACATCTCAGGTTTACATATAACAATTTCTCAAGTGCCCTGGGTTGTGATCATCCTCTATGTTCTTGCATTATTCCTCCACAGATCCTGGGGTGAGGAGCATCTCACGTGTTACTGTTTCTAGGATAATCACCAAGACGCCTGGTCCACAAAGCAGCAGTCTAGCTGGTAGCATCCACTACATGGTGGTTTCAGAGGAAGAGTGTGCCTCACTCACGTTTATTGACAATACCCATGCAAGGCAGAGCTCAGCCCTCATGAATTTTACATCTGTTGTTGAGAAAACATATTTAAGAAAAAAAAAGATACGTGTTCAACAGGCGAGAGGAAATCTGTATGTTCAATGCACACAAACAATAAATTTGCAGCAGGGTTAAAGAGAACACGGCTTCTGATCTTAGCCCTGGCTCGTGTCGCCAATGTCTTGCACAGTTTGCATTTGGTAAGCTTCTCATTTCTGGTCTTCCTGTCTTAAGTTCTGCAAAGAAGTTTATGAGTAAACCTTCCCTTTCAGTGTCTTCAGCTGTGAATTCTGTGAGTACAGGGTCTGTGTCTTGGTCTATCTGCACCCCTACCCTCACACCCATAGCGTCAGTGCGTCTGCTATACCATGCAGTAATTTATTGACTACATGATTCTGGAAATGAAGATGTACAAGAGTCAGAGACGCACACCGTGAATTTCACATCTGGTGCTTAGATCTACCCTTTTCTGGATTCATGCAGCGCCGTTTTCATATTAACTTCTTTATCAGTCTTTGGCTTGCTCTTCCAGGGTGTGGTGCTCGGGCAATCCAAAAGTAGTCTGCTCAGGAAGAAGACCAGAGGAAGCCCCCAGGACATCCAGCTAGGATTTGAGGGCAAGTTCTGTGTTAACAAGCGATAGGCAATCCAGGAAGGTGGTTTCAACTTGATGAACGCTCAGTTCCTATGTTTGAATAGTATTACATTCATAACTTAATATGCCAGTGTAAATGAAAATGAATATAAACAGAATTGCAAGTTTTCTCTACAGGTATAAGACAAAGAGTAAAGACATACCTCATTGTTTCCTTCCCTTCCCTCACTTCTTATAGTTGAAAGACAGACCGTTACGGGTGAAGCTCATGCTTATTCAGAACTGTTCTTTGAAGAGCAGAAGACAATGAACTCAAACCTTCTCCAGTCTTCATTGGCTCACTTTGGACATCCAAGGGTATAAACCCCCCGAGTGCAGTTCTGTGGCAGAATTCATACTAGAAACTAACCCAGGAGGTCAGTGGCTCCAAATCTCCCCTTCCTCAGTCCAGATGTCCCCAGACTCTTAGAAAACATGGCAGCCAGGAGCCCTCTCAAAACCCCAAGTTTACTAGAGGTCTTTAAGAGATCTCATGCAGATTCCCCATAATCCTCACCTTCCTCTTATTTGTCACGTGATGTCGACAAAAACCTGAGGGGTCTCGTTGCTCAGTTGCCCAGGAAAGACCTTTGCAATCCAAGTACAAATTCTCCCCGAGATATTTCAAACAGAATCACATCATGTCAAAACGGAAGACATTCCTTTCATCCTGTCCATTTCTGCCACCCTATAAAAGGAACTGTGTGCCAGTCATCCCGCCTAGTCCTTGCCTTCATCAAGGGTTCAGTTCTCCTGAATAAACAAGGAATGCACATGAGCATCTGAATGCAAACAAGTAGCTTAACAAAAAATATAAATCCCTGGAAGTGAAATGTAATTACCAGGTTAAAAAAAAAAAAAGAGCACCCATTTAAGAGAGCCTATCACATTTCGCGTCTCTGCACGCAGCTCCCCCCAACACTGCTCCTGTTGTGTCAGATAGTGGCAG
>LOEQ01003082.1:179475-241925 GCA_001685075.1 Bramus lutescens | reverse complement strand
TCATCATCATCATTTGACACAGGGTCTCACTGTGAAGCCCTAGCCAGCCTGGGACTCACTATGTTGACTAGGCTGGTTTTGAATTTATGGAGACCTACTTGCTTCTGTCTCCCAAATGCTAGGAATAAAGGACTGTGTCACCATCTATGGTGTTCTGTATATTCTTAATGAAGGTGAGGATACTTTAGCCAGCGCAGCCCTTGATAAACACAAGAAAGAAAGCACATGAAGGCACAAAATTGATTCTCACTTGCATTATTGTTCTTAGTTTTTATTTCCATTTTCATCTAGTCTCCCAGTTGATTTTTTATGTTCCCTTAGACACATCAAGCTGGAATTAAATGAATATCATTATTTGTTTAAGTTTTCCATTATGAGTTTCATAGGTACAGGTAGAACAGTTTTCTCAACCTTCCTAAAGCTTCAACCCTTTAATACAGTTCCTCATCTATGGTGATCCCCAACCATGAAATGATTTCATTGCTTCTTCATAACTCTAATTTTGCTAATTTTATGAATTGTAATATAAATATCTGATATGCAGGATATCTGATATGTAACCCCTGTGAGGGTTGTGACCCACAGGTTGAGAACCACTGCTTTGGGAGGAAACAGCTGTCCCCTTCCCAGAATTATGGTGGACCATGGTATGTTATGTCACATAGCTTCATGGAAGACACCAACTGAGCAGTTGAGTGGACTCTATGGTGGGCAAGAACTCAGCTTTTGCAAATGCCGAGGCAGGAGAGGGGACACATTTTGATTTTTACTCAGGAAGTATCTCCTTGATCTAACTTAGCTCTTCCCACCCAAAATATTCCCTTTCATATTCATGGAATTTTATTCCTTTCAAAATTATCTTCATATCACACCCACCCCCTCAGAGCTTCTTAGGAAGGAAGCCAAAGAAATATTTATCCCTGCTCAGAAGATTAGTGAATGAATACCTTAGGTTGCCTACAAGTTAGTAGCTGACCTGGGACAGTGCAAGCATGAGCATCCTCACACCTGATGTGGCAAGATCTGATCTTTCTCATCACTTCCTGGCTGGATGACCCCAATAGCTTATGTAGCTCCTTTGAGTCTCAGTAACCTGACCAGAAAAATAGGGATAAATATATCTCTGTCCCTATGTCCTAGGGGTTGTAAGGGTTAAGTTATCCCAAATAATTTCTGTCACTGAACTCTTGTAGATTTTCTGTGCTGCCTCTTAGAAACTGATGCTGGGATTATATTTGCCCCAGGCCACAAAGCCCTTGTGTCTAGTAGTTTAACAAACTTAACAGCTATGCATATCAACCGAGGAGTTGGTTGAGGTACTCAACACAGTGATCCATATACGGGTTGCATGACTAGATGTGTATTGTGTTACATCTGTGTTAGGACTCAGGTTTTCAAGTGGTGGCCAGTGCAGTGGCACTCAAAGAAGTACTAGTGCTCAGGAAATGCTCTTTCACCAAAGAATCGTGAGAAGAAAGGGGGCAGACACAAACCTGCCGGAAAGAGACACAGTGGGCAATGAGATGGTCTTCGTCAGGGTTCCATGGGGTTGAGTGAGATGTGTCATCTAAGAGAGAATTTCTAATCTCTCCAAAATGAAGGAATGATAGCAGAAATGTCTTTGTCCTAGAACAGACAAGAAGTGATCTAGAACCTGGAATGTTCTTCCCAGTATCTCAGCTTCTGGAGTCTTCTACGTTCTCCCTCCTGACACCGGGCTCTCCCTGTCCTGAACCAGCCACTGTACTTTCCTTAGTGTTCATCTTACAGTGCTTTCCAGTGAGCCCCACTTGGAGCAACACACAGGGCTTCTATGACCTTCAGATGGATTTCCTTGATGACACTGAGCATTCTATGCCCTGTCTCCTTCAACTCCTCAGCTTGCTCCGTTGCCACATCCAATTGGGAAGGTGCCCTACCCGGTCCTGTTTAACCAGAGCATCTACCTATGAAGGCAGCTGGCACTGCTGTGCTTCTCTGTGAAGATGCCCTAGTGACTTCCAATCAATTTGTCTCTTCCCTGTGAACGGAGCACTTCCGGTATTTCTTGTACTGGTCCTTGTTTGCTTGCTTTGGTCCTTCTTGCGCTTGCGTCTCCTAATTAAAGACCTATCCAGGAAAGGTGCGAGCTTACCCCTCAAAGTCTTGCACCTATTTAGGGTTGACTTCTGCTATGTGAATATATCATACGACTTATGTAGAGTTAAACGATCAAGAGTAAATGTTTTTAAAGTATACCAGATCGTTGCAAAATGAAACAACACAGGAGGACTTCTTAGAGTGAGTAATAACTAGTTATGTTGATAGCTTTTTATAGTTTTGGCTGTCTTTCAGGGGAAATCACCCAATCTCAGCTACTCCCTCCAATATCATAAGAGGTAATGATATTTTACCACATGGGTGTCTTTTCAGTCAGTGGTTCCACGCATTCATTCAGTAATCAAATGTTTATTAAGTGCCTCCTAGAGTATCCTCCCCACTCGAACACTCATCACTCTTGATGGTCTCTGAAAATTCTAGTCGTTCATCCCGGTTCCCATGCTCATTCTGCCACTTAACCGCTCCGTTTCCTTCCCTACTTCAAGTGGCCTGCTCTTCTGCTCCTTGGTGATTGGGCAAGCCTGACTACACAGAAAGAGAAGCGGCAGAAAGCCACACAGAAGGGAAGTTGGAGTCTTGGGATGCAGGCTTGAGGTTGGACTGGCCATTGATCATTGTGGGTGAGGAGCAAGTCCCACTGCCTTTCTTCTTACCTTTACTTATTGGAAAGCGAGGAGGTTAAGATTGATACCAGCAATCCCATCTGAAATCCTGGGATGCTGCAGCTAGATGTGTCAAAGAGATTTTAAAACTTCTCCTTTAAAGTATAGAACTCCTCAAACTCATTTAATGACACCCCCACCAACTGTCCAAACCAATCCCCATGAGAGTTAAAGCACTCAGCTTGGTGTTTGATGTGGTTGGAAGCGTTACGGAAGGGGAAGTTGGTGCCCTAGGGTAAATTAAATGAGGAGCTCCCCAATTAGAGCAGAAGAACAGGCTTGGAGGAATTGTGGGGCAGGGGAAGGGTATGGTAAGTATGAAGCAACACCACAAAAAAGTGTAGAAGGAAACAAAGGGTTAAATTATCCTCCTCACCCCTTTTGAAGCCTGACCCTCCTTGGTAAAACAAGTAAGTTGACACAGTGAAGAAGGTACAAAGTCAACTCTGGAAAGTCCAAAGCTGTCATCTCTGTTGGGATTTTACCATCACCTCCTGTGCCCTGTGGGCATCCGAGATCTCTGCTGAAGCTCCTTCATTTGCACATCTGGGGTCTGGTTATCATTTCATGATGTAGATCATTAGGAGCTCGAAAGGCCGGGGCAAACTCTCTGCTGATGGGCTGTCACTCCATCCCCACAGGACTTGCCTGCTATGCCCCTGGATGCTTGTATGGGGAAAAAAATGGCTCCTGGGTTGCTCTGCGTGTGCTGTGGGGTCAGGAGGAATCCAAAGCCACATTTTTCTGCACCATTGAATGGGGGCAAGATCTGGAAAATAAGTCTTTGTCTTCAGGCTCTATGAAAGGTTCATGGGTTTTCTGGATCACCGAGAAGCACACCAGTTGAATTCTTAGAAAGAAAAAGTAATGGAAGCCATTCAGATGCTATGGTTTCCAGCCCCAGAAATCTTGGGGTTTGAAAGGATTTTGGATAAAATCCAAAAGGTTTGTGATGAATAAAAGAGCAAGTACATTCTGCAAAAAATCTTTATTATTGTCACTATTATTGTTTTATTATTATCTTTATGTACCAGTGATTCAGTCTGTCCTTGGAAAGGAATGGCTTGGAGTTCTTTGGGACTTGGAGAGATACAGGAATGGTGTTAGCTGAATTTCATAATTTCTTGCATCCAACTATAGCCCTGGAATGGTTTTCGGAGCTAGTGGGGCATCATATTCTTTGAATAAAAAATCTTGGGAGCCAAATTCTCTGTAGTTGTTGCTGGCTATACCCATGACATCTTGTTATTTTGTATTTGAGCAAGGCCTGGATTTTCTTTCTTTCTTTTTTTTTTCTTGAAAGCATAACATGGTGTCCAGAAGCATGATTTGACATAAGACCACCGTAGGCCTTCTCTCTGCTCCTAACACTGTCTATAAGAGCTCTGTTAAGAAGTTCTTGGTCCACAAATATTTTTGAAGTTTTAGTATTTCAGTTTGTATGGGCTTTCTTCCCAGTACTCTTGGACTGGAAAGGTCTGATATGAGATGGTAGTTTGCCCTTGAATGGTCTGTTTGAGGAGATATGTTTAGCTAAAATGGAAGTTACCCTTTTTCAACTAATTAGGAACCTTTTCCCAAATGGAGTTCTGCTACTTTTGTGTGGTCCATGCTAAGTTGTATCAGGGAAGGCTTCAAGAAGGATGTTTGTTGGAGGAAGAGAAATATGGACCCTTTCACAGAGGGAGAACCTTCAGTGGCAGGAGCGAGCTGAAGTGAAGTATGGATTTAAAATTCCCTCAAAGAAATGAATGCTAATGATATGATGTAGAAAACTGTCAAATTAAGGACCAAAGTGTGCGCAGTAGGAGTCCAAGAACTGCTACCAAGGCCAGGCAGATCTGAGAAAGCTTCAAAGAGAATGTAAGACTTGAGTCTCACCACAACAAAGGGATGATCCTGGTTAGGTAGGTAGAGAGGCTGGAAGATCATTCACCTGGGCGTGTACCAGGGAGAGAGCAACCGGTTCAACACAGTACTCTGCAGGTGGAGGCAGCAAGGCACAAGGGATAGGCCCATAGGTCAAGGCTTCCGCTTCTCAGAGCTGAGCTGCAGGGCCAAGATCAGTTTCCCAAATGCTAGGAGGGGAGACTTGAATTGAAAGATGGTGTGAAATTCAGAGATTTCCATATATACAGCCTAGAGAAAAACTCGGACTTCTGACCACGCGGCCCTCTATGAAGCTCTGCCTGTCACCAGCTCTGCAGGTGCAGTCCGATATTCAAAAGAAGTGTGTTTAGAACGGACAGTAAAACACTATATGAACATTTGGATTGTGGATTGGCCCTTCTCTGGCCCAAAAGACCCCGTGACGCTGGAAGTTATCTTATGGGGTCTAGTGCATAATTGAAGGACGGACTAGGTTAGTATCAATGTGATGGTGGCAGTTCAGGATGCCTAGAGGAGACACATTGTAAAGGAAGGGAATGGAGCGAATATCTGTTCAGCTCTGCGGTAGGCTTAGCATTTCCTTCACTGCAGAAGTGTAAGGTCAAATGACAATGCACAAAGCAGTTGCTGAATCAGGTGGTTTGAGGGGATGAAGAATTTGCGCTAGACCCATCATTCCGTTCAGCGTTACAGGGCCTTTCTAGAAAAATTAAGGAACTTATCATCTGTTGGACTTCCATTTGGTTTGCTGCCATCATCCGAAATCAACATGCTCTTTTTATTCCCATTTTTACATGTGTCTGATGGATGTCTGGCATTCAAGCGGTTACCTGATGTTGGCTCTTTAGAGTTCGGTGGTGTTGTGAGTTAAATAACATTTGTGCCCAGAAAGGACTTTGTTTCCATGTATATAAATTAAGAACAAGATCAGGGCACTAGAGGGCTATCTATGGAGTAATATATGGATTTAACTGATAATGACAGTAAGCCGGAGGTTCTCAGCCCTCCTACTGCTGTGGCCCTTTAATACAATTCCTCATTTTGTGGTGACCCCCACCATAAAATTATTTATGTATGGTTATTTTATAACTGTAGTTTTGCTACTGTTATGAATTTGAATGTAGATATCTGTATTTTCTCATGGTCTTAGGTGACCCATGTGGAAGGGTCAGTCTAACCCCAAAGGGATCGTGAAACACAGGTTGAGAACCCTCTGCTGTAAGGGTTCAGCATAGGCCACTCCCTTTTATTTTGCTAGTGTTCTTCCCCTAACTCCATAGAAGAATAGTGACAGCAAGCAGGATGTTATGGCTGAAACTGAGCATGCAAACTTGATGGGTCCCAGAGCCAGTCCCACAGCTTACGCTATTGTGCCATTGTGAGAAGCCGTGGCAGTCGGAGTTGTTAGTTAAGAGTGTGCCCAGTCTCAAGCCTTAGGAGCTTGATTCAGATTGTCCCCCTGCTACTGAGATCCTAAGAACATAACAAGGGTTGATGTCCTGTGCTTAACTTTGAGTTCATCTCATTCCATTCAACCAGAGCTGGAGAACCAACTGGAACTGAAAAAGCAAAGGAAGAAAGGACTTCTGCTTTTGAAGAGCTTCTATGTAGATAAAACTTAGCACCTAGGGATGCTGGGCTGGAAGGGGATATGAGGCTCGCTTCATGGCTTTCCCTGATTCATTAAATGAGGACAGGGTATGTGGGGGAGGCTTTCTGACTGAACCTGGTGATTTTTCCTCTCTCAGTCAAGCTATCCGTAAAGAACAGCAAGACACCCAAGTTAGCAGGTTCAACTCAGCTATCTGTGTGTGCTTTCAGTTAGGCATGAGTGTGGAGAAGGCTGGGTTCCAGCCCCTGGGCCACACAGGGTTTTCCTTGGGATCTGAGGAGACGAGGCAACACTAGCCGATTTGTAACTTGGCTGACACATTCCAGGGGACCAGTCAAGTTTAACAAAAAGTGTGAGCATTTACTAAGGTGATCCCAGGTAATTATGATCTCATTTAATATTTAATCTTCAATTACTTCTCCTAGGAGCCCCTGAGGTAGGATTATTACCCACTTTCCAAATGAGACTTGAATGGCTTAAAAATGCCTTGCTGAATACAGTTGCTAATGGGAAAGAGACTAAGTGGCCTAATCCTATGACCTCCAGTCTGCTTCTCCTTCACTTCTTCGCAAGGAGAAGCATGGTCTTTGAACACATCCTCTTGGACTATGTCTCCTTGTGTTCACTGAGCTCTGAAATGTGTAGAGGCCCATGCAAAATACTGTCCTGCATTATACAGATCCTGATTGTGTGGATAAGACAGACAACATTAAAATATTGAAGTATAGTTTGCCAAGTGCATTGATGGCAAAATGTTCAAGGAACTGAGAGAAAGAACCCCCTTCTATCTGTCTCTCTCTCTTCCACCCTCTGTGTTTGTGTGTGTATGTGTGATGTGTGTGCTTACATGTGTAAGTGTATTCAAAGAATAATGTTAAAAGTGAATTCAGCTGGTGTTATGGATGGAGGTGAAACCTGACCCAATTCTTGAGATAACTTAGAGATAAACATTGTAGAAATAAAAAAGGCCACCAAGCCAACAGGACTAGGAGCCTTATGCAGAGTAATACACATCAATGGAGCTTGGGAGATGTTGCTAGAAGATGCATTGGGTGAAAAACTCAAACAATGCTTCTTGGAGTAAGTAAAATGTGACCTAGAATGTACCTCGCAGATGTGTAGAACACACACACACACACATACACACACACACACACACGCACGGCTGCTGGGTAAGAGCTTTGTCCTTTGTTGTAGACCACAGACATATATGCAGCATCAGCAAACTGGTGTGCGGCCATCTTTACTCTTCCTGATTGAGAGCCAGGTATGTGTTGGGTCACTTGATCCATTCTCCAGCGTTTATGGACCATTTATTCCAGGAATTTTGGCAACAGGAAGGGTTTCAAGAAACATCACTCAGAGTTATAGGCACTCTAAGTCAAAGGGTGACTGACTGGCTGTACTTTGACACAGCCTTCCTTCAGCATTCACTGAATACAGAATTTAGGGCCTCTCTCCATGCATCAAGGGCTGTGGCAGGCACTGGGGTTAGCATGGGATCCGGAAGAGGCAAGGGTGTTACCCTCAAAGTTCTTAGTGTCTTCTAGGGAAGATGAGGCAAAACGTAAGAACAGCTCAGCCTTAAGGGATGTAGGAAGTGCCCAGGACATGTTATGTATGGTATGTGTTCCAAAATCACAGAAACGGAATCCTAACTTCAAATCAGAGAAGAGATATTTGATCTCATGTTTGCCTTTAACTCAGGAAGGTCGGAGGAGGGTTCCTGGTGTGTGCAAAGTTGCATGAGAATCTGCTGTGACTTTCACCCAGTGCCCTGAGCAGCAGATACAAAGAAGGATGAGCAGTTAATCACCCTATTGCCAAATCTGGGCAATCTTGTTAGCATCTGACAAGAGAGTTCTCTCCCAGGAGAGTCAAGGAGTGCAGGAGGAGGACATGGTGCAAAGGGAAGAACACGGTGGGGAAGCGCTAGGGAAGGAGAATGGGGGGAAGGATCCTAAGCTAAACATTGTAAGAACCCGGAAACCAGGATCATCAGATGGAAAGAAATAACTAAAAGAGTAATGGGGGAAAAAAAGAAAGAAACATTTGTTGAGCTGGGGATGATCTCCATGGCTCTTGGTGTTCCAGAAAAAGCCAGGGGAGACAGACAGAGCCACACTACACTAACTAAAACCAAACAACTAAACTATAAAACATGTTGCGTACCAAGAAAAGGGGAAATCCCTAGACAACCTCCATTTTCTCATGGACATTCTGAAGTGTTCTCAGGGAAAGAGTTGCAACCTGAGAATTACATAGCCCAAGCTGGTGACGGTGACCTGCCAGCCTGGGAGGGGTTCCTGGCATTGTGGCAATGTGTCCAGAAGTCCAAGGACAGCTGAGGGATGAAGGTGGCAGGAATGAAGAGCGAGGACCTGGCTGCATTTCCGACTGTTTGCCTTGAAGGGCTTGTGAGTTGTGTACGTTTGGAAAGTTATTTTAACCTAAGAAGCCTAGAGTTGAACTATCAACAAATCCATGTGAACTGTGGCCCAATGGGGAAGCTAAGAAAGACAACACATTTTCCTACTGTTGTTCAGACACTGAGGTTGACAGGAGGGAGTCCCATGAGGGTTCCTAAGAGACAGAGGGAAGCCCATAAATCATATCTTGTGACTCCAATTGAATATGCCAAGGGCTTTGTCTATTTCTGCCATATTGCAGATTTGGAAAGCAGTAGTCAGGGTGGCAATGGCCGGGATGTGCTGATGATCTGGGAGCCAAGCAAACGGGGGAGGTGGATAAAACTGAGAAGTCAAGCTTGGGTTTTCATTTTCCTATTTGGTCCAACAGATGTCTTGAATGTCTGTTCTGGTGCTAGATGCTATGCTGGGTGTTGGGATGCTAAATGGCTCAAACGCAATGGGTACCTGCTTTTAGGAGACTGAGAGAAGCTACCTGCAAACACAGATTAGGATGCACTCTGTGGTCAAGGCACTGTATAGGGGAAATCTGAGACACTGGTTTTCAGACCCCAGTCCCTCCAGTACCTGGAAGCTGGGGAAAGCCAAAGCACCTGCCCTGCCACCCGGACCCTAACTCAGTATGTGTAGCTTGAGAGTCAACATCATTCCCACAAGGCTTGGAATCTAAGTAAGTGTTTCCCAGGCAGCAGCAGCATTTTTCAGACAGGAAACATCTCCGTATCTTGCAGATTTGGAAGGGAGGGAGGAGGTACTGTTTAGGGCTCCCCTGAGTATAAGCAACATCTAGCCATGTGGGTTTTCCCTGGGCACTAGAGAAATACTGCTTTGGGTTCAAACTGTTCAATTTGAAGTGTCCCCATAGGCCCATGGCTGCGCAAAGCGAAGCTGCATGAGACCGTGTGTTACATCGTTGTTGAGCAGAGTGTGGGATCGGGCACTCAGAGTGACTTGTCTAGCTAGCATTTTACTGCCTTTGAATGCTAGAGCTGGGGTAGAGAGCCCGTTGCCACACTCTGGTCTCATTGTGCATTCTAAGACCCTCTGTCCTGTCCTTGCTCTGCTGTTTCTTAGGACCTGCCGAAGCCTTATTTCCTAAGCCACCTTTATCATCCCAGTCCCTGCATGGCAGCCCTGCAGGCAGCCTCAGAAGGGTCAGCCTGTGTTGCACTGGAGGCAGGAAACCAAGGACAGAGTGTTCATTGTGTGCTGGCCTCTCTGAGGCAGCCGCCAACTGCAGGAATGTGAACAGGTCAAAATGCTTTCACCTTGCCGGGGCTCCCCCAGCTCTGAGTGTGTGACTGTGCCCACATGCGTGTGTTGGCAGGGGCTTATCACAAGGGGAACTGGCAGTTGTCACCCAGACCCACCACAAAACTCACATGGGGTGTAGGCTGGCAGGGGTGTGCGGGGGTGACTGAGGAACAGCAGATTTGTGAGCTGCTGAAGCCAACAGACAGCTTAGGTTTCTTCGCTCTGTGTTATGAAAGTTCTTCTTGTTTTAGGACTTTTTTTTTTTTTGAGACAGGGTTTCTCTGTGTAATAGCCCTGGCTCTCCTGGAACTCACTTTGTAGACCAGGCTGGCCTTGAACTTAGAGATGCGCCTGCTTCTGCCTCCCAAGTGCTAGGATTAAAGGTGTGCACCACCCCCACCCCACCCGACTTATTTAAAAAATTTTAAGGTGATGGGGTTTATGTGGACACAGGATCTGGATTTTTACCCCCAGGATAGGCAGAAAATTTGATAGGAGCTTCCTGGGTAGCTGAAGCTAAGACTGGAGAAGGAATTTGAATAGCTGTCAGGGGTGAACATACTTTCATTCAGAAAGAACTTCTAGAAACCTTCCAAAGGCTCCATCCCAAGATGGAAATGAGGTGAACGTGAGCACTACTCAATTGCAGACGATGTAAGATGGACATTTAGAGGCAATCTGTACAGACAGGCCAGGGAGTAAGGACCGTCTCCTAGAGTTTGTAAAATTGTTACTACGGAAATACAGATACTGTGGAATAACCTGGAATGATGGGAAGGCTCAGGGTCCACTTGGCCTGTTAATTTTTCATTCATTCTTCATGGCACAAACTTTTAGAGAGGACTGCTCGCATGCTGGGGATTGCACGGTTCAAGGACAGGAAATGTGAGGCCCGATTCTATGCAGAGACCAGCGCAGAAAGAACACCATGGAGACAGGTTTAAGCTGAGTGGCCTGTTCAGCTTAGTCACTAATGCAGTCTGTGACTGGACTCTGAATGTAAGGAACCAGGGTGGTAGGTCTGGAATAGAGGTTTGTAGAGCCTGGGACTATTTGAAATGGTCTTATTAGTTTATCTATATAGTACGTGTTATGAGAAACCCCAGCTGTCCCCAAAGTCCAGCTGGTCCAGGTCCTCCAGAAAGCACAATCAGTTTTCAGCAGGGGGTCAGCTATCCGCTTGGTTTTAGGTTTCCCAATTCTGCTGTGGTATGAGGTTTGCACTGCCCCCAAAGAAGCTTAGAAAGAGTTCTTTCCCCTTCTGACTTCCCATTGCTTGTAAGATGAAACCCACACTCACTAGTGCGTCTGTCACTCGAGGAGTTCATGCTCCTGCTGTAACCTTTCGTTTGCTGTGCTTCTCACCAGTCCCACTTGTTGCCACACCCCAGTTGCTCTATTAGCACAATCCTACGTGTTCCTGTGTTGCCTTGTACTGTATGCTGCTATTGTCTTTCTTCGTTCCCCACTCTTTAATTCTTTTCATGGTGTAGGTAAGTGTGGTATGTGCATATATTTGAATGTAGGCAAATATGTGTGTGTGTGTGTGCGTGCACATGTGTGCATGCATGCATGCATGTATGCCTGCCTACATGCAACTGTGTGTGCATGTGTGTGAAGGCCTGAGATTGCTGATTGCTTTTCATAGCTGATTCACTCCTGGGAACCTCGTCTTCACCTCCCAAAGCTGGATTTACAAGCAAGCCACCTTGTATTAGAGTGGGTTCAGATCCTCTTGCTTACAGGGCAGGCATGTTAATCATCATCATCACCCTAGCATGCCATCTCCACAAGGTTTTCCTTCTTTCTTTTAATAGTTGCCCAAGGTTCCAGCAAGAGCCTGTGCTCTTTTTGTAGCTTCCCTGCACTGGTGCCATAGCTCCCCCGCATTGGTGCTGTAGCTCTTCTGCACTGGTGCCATAGCTCTCCTGCATTGGTGCTGTGGCTCTCCTGCACTGGTGCTGTGGCTCTCCTGCATTGGCGCTGTGGCTCTCCTGCATTGGTGCCATAGTTCTCCTGCACTGGTACTGTAGCTCTCCTGCATTGGTGCTGTAACTCTCCTGCATTGGTGCTGTAGCTCTCCTGCACTGGTGCTGTGGCTCTCCTGCATTGGTGCTGTAACTCTCCTGCATTGGTGCTGTAACTCTCCTGCATTGGTGCTGTAGCTCTCCTGCACTGGTACTGTAGCTCTCCTGCATTGGTGCTGTAACTCTCCTGCATTGGTGCTGTAGCTCTCCTGCACTGTGCCATAGCTTTTTTACAGAGTTGTTTTTCAAATCTCCAACCAAGAGTATTTTCTTCTTGAGGGAAAGGATATTTTCATAGTATCTTAGGATCTTTACAGGATTTCATTTTTATGGGTCTTTACTACTGCACCTAAATAGTTATTGATTCATGCAGCTAAGTATATGAAAATCTGAAGCCAATCATTTTTACATGGGAGGCACTTTGTTAATAATAGTTTTATAGCAACATCATAGCCTATCTGTTCATCCATAGTTTGTGTTTTATCTTCTTTTATCTTATCTCATGTCTCCCTAGTCTGTTTTGAGGTCCAGGTGGCTTGCTAAGAGTTTCTGAGGAAGTCTTTCCCTTGTCTTATGTCCTGTATTGGCACATTTGCCTGGGGGTACTAGTTACTGGGGGAGTTAAAGCATAATGGTGACGATTCCTGCCTCAGGGAGTAAGCCTTGGGCACTGCTGTCCTTAGGGTGTGGGAAATGACCTCCAATGTGTTTGGAGCTGGAGTGTAGACTGAGAGAAGCCAACTGGACTCTCACTGCAATGAGCAGGGTCAGGTCCCAAGGCATCTTGATACCTTAGGGTTTTACACTGCTATCTGCCCTGATGAGAAAGGAATTGATAGATGTTGACTCGATAAGACTTTTGCTTGTGGGTTCTGAAATAGGATCTTGCTATATACTTCTGGCTGTCCTGTAACTTACTATGTAGGCCGGCTGGCTTTGAATTTGTGTTCTTCCTGCCTCCAAATGCTGGAATCACAGGCATATATTACCACAGTTGGCTTAAATGTGACATTTTATAAAATAAAAGGTTTCAGGAATATACGCATATTTGTATACTAGAGACGAAGATTTTAGTGAGAGAGAGAGAGAGAGAGAGATGGCAGCGTCATGTGTTCTAACTACAGTCTCCGTTCTCCAGCCAGTGAAGGTCTTGTTGGTCACAGGTGGCTGTTTCCTGGTTTTTGGTAACCTCTGCAAAGGTGCTCCTGATTTTATTAGAGCAATCTTTCTACTTTCAGAGGAAAGCTGTACTATTGCTTTTCCCAGACTGAAACTTCTTATAAACGTGGCCGTCCGCAGGGCCAAGCTATTTCCAGGATCTGAGTGTGTTTCTGGGCTTCTCTGCAAATCTCCATGGCCTGCGTGGAGGCTTCTGACCTAGGCTACTTCCTCTTCTGGCTCTCTTGCCAAATAGTGGCTGAGAAGAAGCTGGTTCCGGAGCCAGAAGCCACATACTCAGCTGTCAGGTACCAGTTCTTGGCGTTCTCAATGTGTCCATGCAAGCCTCATTGGGCACACTTGGGAGGCACATTTGATGATCAGTTCTTTAAACTGATGGACTCAGAGGTGGGGAGAGAAAACGTGTAGAAAAGCTTCCTGCTGGCGACAGGGAGTGTGCTCGGTGGGGTAAGAAGACTCGGGAGTAATGGGATCCCAGCTAGAAGACATGGCGGTTTGCATAGCTGTGCGGCATTAGGCTTTCTCTTACAGATGGACAGCTGGGCTTGCCTTTGGCTTTTGCAATTCTGAGTCTGAACTAGGGAAGAAATAAAGTAGGCATGGAGGTGAAACCAGAGAGGAGGATAGTTGGCTCGCCCTGGGATCACCTGGAAAAAGCCTGATCTTTTCTCTTCTGTCTTGGAGGGAAGAGGGTGGAGAAGATGTTGGAAGGATTCCCGACACTTTGGATGACTCGTGAAGTTCTGCTTCTCTCGTTTGCTCTTCTGTTCTGGGGACAAGATGACCTTCATCTAAGAAACAAGACAGGAGAGTGAAACATGTATAAATGGCTATTTTATATAAGTGATGGAAATGATTAGCCATCATATGTTTCTGCAGATACAAACATTTAAATGTCTGCATCGATCCCAGAGTAATTAGTGATTTCCCATTGAACTCTTTTGGTTTTCTTATCAACTTTCAGCACAGCTAAGTTTAAGAGATAGATTGCCAGGTGTGGTAGCCCACATGGAAAATTCCAGTATTTGGTGGACTGGGTCAAGAATATAGCCACGAACTGTAGTTCAGCCTGAGCTACACAGTGATTTCTAGGCCAGCCTGCACTAGGAAATGAGACCTGGTCTCACAGGGTGAAAGACAAAACCCTCAAAGCAAAATGAAACAAACAAGCAGAAACAAAAACTAGGAAGCTTTGCATAATGGAGATACTGTGTGATTTAAGTAATGACACGTGACAAGGAACAGACAGGAAGACTAAAGGATGCCCGTCCATTAGGAAGGGCGTGGGGGTGGGGCTTCTCAGGGGCAGCTGAGAGTTTTCTTCATTTTGCATAGTGTTCCTCAGATGGAAGAGGGAAGTAACAGCAGAAGCCACCCGGATACAGTTCCCACAGACCTGTATCAGCACTGAGTTTCCTTTCATTGTGGTTGGTTTTACTGGTGACAGAGTCCCGTCCCGTGTGGCTTCAGTGTGAGAAACTGCTAGTTGCTACTGGCTGAGGACTCACCTCTCTTATCTTTATTAATGGGCCTGGAGCCATAAAAATCACTAATAACCCATTATGACGGTACATGTGAATATGCTTTCCCTGTGTTCTAGTAAGATTCAGTTTGGGTATGTGAACTTTCGGACTGATGCTGTAGGCATGTGAGAAGGACTTTAGAAACTGGGATTGGATATTTTGGGGTTCAGTTCTTTCCTACAATAGCCACTTACCGCTCTATTTCTCAATTTTAGATCTGACTTCTTCTGAGCACGTCACCGCATCTCCGTTCTTGGGACGTTGAACCCAGCAGCTGGACTACTTTGTTCTTGGAATTTTGGGCGTCCTCTCTTCTGACCTTTTTCCCACTTCCCTTCGTCCCTTCCCCCTCCCAAGAACTCCAGAAGACTGTAGGATTATCATGGAGTCCAGGGAAATTCTAAGCCACTCCCGGCAAAGAGGGAGCGAGTCGGAATTCCTTCCAGGCTCCTCGTCCAAGACCCCAGCAGCTCCTGGCTGTTCTGGAGAGCCCTTGAAAGGTATCTCCGTGGGTGGAGAGCGCATGGAGCCAGAGGAGGAGGATGAGCTGGGCTCAGGACGAGATGTGGATTGCAACTCTAATGCAGACAGTGAGAAATGGGTGGCTGGAGATGGTTTGGAAGAACAGGAGTTCTCCATCAAAGAGGCCAACTTCACCGAGGGGAGTTTGAAGCTGAAGATTCAGACTACAAAGCGGGCCAAGAAACCCCCAAAAAACTTGGAGAACTATATATGCCCCCCTGAGATCAAGATCACCATAAAGCAGTCTGGGGACCAGAAGGTGTCCCGTGCTGGGAAAAATAGCAAAGCTATAAAGGAAGAAGAAAGAAACCACTCCAAAAAGAAGGTAGGAAACCATGCCTTGCGGGTTTGGTGTTGTTCCTGTTTCTGCTATTCTCTCAGCAACTTTTAAAGGTCAATTTACTTTTGAATATATTTACTTTTGGATCACCAGCCCCTTTGATGAAATATTTAGGGCCTGTGGCCAAGTCTCTGATATAATCTGTATAATGCTGAGCTGATCATTTTATATTTTATACTCACCTAGGAAACATAAGCTACTGGGAAATTATAATTTGGGAGCACATCCTGTTTACTGGGTAATAGCCTACAGGCCAGGTCAGCCAAGTCCTGCAAAAGTTTGAGATATGTTTTTGTTTTGTTTCATCTTAACATCTGCATCTGTTCTCTTGGCTGGTCAGTCCGGAGTGTCACAGTCGGCTCTTGGTTTCATTTGTTAGCCCTGTAGGTCTTCCTGAGGTGAACACTCTGAGGATAGAGGCTTCTGTAGGGCCCAGAGATATTCATCCTGAAAGTCAGCCATCAGAGGGCAATATGAATGGGGGGGACTAGAGAAGGTGAAGGTCTGGGGTACCACTAACTGAATGACTGAATACCAGCCTGAGACATGGTGAAATCTTAAGGCTCTGTGTGAAATGACTCCGGTCCACTGCCCCACTAGACGTCAAACACAGGCCTGCAGATAAAGGTGCTGGATAGTATCAGTTCATTGGGAATGAATGGGTCCATATTTTTATTGAGCTATTTTGTGTGTGTGTGTGTGTGTGTGTGTGTGTGTGTGTAACTATAGTGATCTCCCCTCTTGGGATTAATATGGTTCTCAGCCTGTGATAGAAGAAGACTGACCCAGTCGAGAAAGCTTTTGCCTTCAGGAATCTTCATGGCCTGGGGATGGCTCTGAAAGAGACTTTCGTTGACAAGGTTTTTGCGTCCAGATGATAGGTATTAATCAGGTTCCGTCTTTCACTGATGCGTGCCCTGATGTGTTGTAACAGTTTCAAGTGTTCTAACAGTGTCCTGGAGTGGTTCTGTCGCCAGTGGGCTTCCCGGCATCCATTCAACAGCATGAGCCGAACCCATACTGCTTCTGGAGGGCAGAGCAGTGTCCGTCCACATGGCAGGTGTTTACACTGGTAGTGTCCAGTGAAATTCAGAGATCTGAGCCTGCAGAAGCTTTTCGCAAGGGTGACAACTCCTCACAGAAGCTGCCTCCATTCCAGGAAACCAGGACAGTTGGTTCACCACTGTGCTAGTGTTTGGGACAGAGAGGAGTAACCTTGGCTTCATTCGCCAGAGCATTTGGGTCACCCACTCCCCTCCTCCCATTACAACATTGTGGTGGTTAATGAGTTCTCTGTTTTGAAAACAAAGGTTATCTTCATCCCTGACAGGAACATTGGAGTCACTTATATGGCAACATTGTTGCTTTGGAGTTGTGTGTCTTCAGCTTTGAAAATGAGTACTGTTTCCTTTGACCGCTGAGGTGGCCCAGTTCTTTTTGTACCATTGATCTGCCTGTGTGGAGGTGGGATGGCGTGGCATGGGGGTGGGGGTTGGGATATCCTGGTTGGTGGTTACTTTCTCTCCATTCCCTCCATGCTGGGATTGGAGTAGCAGCTCACAGTTTGGGTGTTCAAACCCGAATTTAGTTCAAACCAAAGTGTGAATGAGGCCAGCCATTCTCATCCAGGAAGCGAGGTGTTTTTGTTAGTAAGAAAGATGAAATCCTTTATTTGAACATGTGGTTTGCCTCATGTGGTAAGCATTTTTATGCCTCACAGTTGGGCAGAGTGGAAAAGAGAGGGGGGTGTGCAGATTCCAATGCACAGTCGTGTTTTAGGATGTCATTTTATGACGTCACTGTGATGGGGCAGCTTACAAAATGTTTTAGCTCTTAGAAGCTTGTTTAATATTGTGTAACTGTATCTTAACTACATTTATTCACACGGGAAGTTGTTACTTTCTAGGAATGAACGAATAAAGTTATTAGCATGGGGTTGTAATGTCCTTAATGACATGAACATTCCCTTATCTCCATTGAATTGGAATACTAATTTTATTGACCTCCAAATTTCTTTCATTTTTTCAGAGATCAAGCAAAAGCTGAAGTTGAGGATGTGTGTGGAAATCTTGCTTGTCGTTTGTATGAACAAATTCAGTGATGTGTGCTTGCAGTTTGCCTTACATAAATCAGAACTATGTGATGGGTGACACAGCCAGAGGAAGGATGAAGAGAGTGTCATGTGACTAAGAGATTGGCACCTGTTTCTGAGATCTAGTCTTTTGATGATCTTAGTGAAGTGAGCCATATTTTGAAGATGTGTGCATAAAACCAAGTCCTACTCTACAAACTGCCAAGAGGCCACATAGATCTGGCCCTTGAGTGGGTGGGGATGTTTTCTTGGGGGCATTTGGATGCATATTCTGACATTGAGCAAGGGTTGGCAACCACAGCCCTGTGGGCCAAATCCAGCCTCCTTCCTGTTTTTCTACAGCCCACATACAAAAATTGGTTTTTACATTTCTACAAAGATTTTTAAAAATCAAAGAAAGGGAAATATTTTTGAAGTATTTAAACTTCTTTGAAATTCAAATTTCAGTGTCCATAAATAAAGTTTTAATGGAGTGAGGCCAAGTCCCCTTGATTACATTTTTGTCTGTGACTGCTTTATTATTGCAATGGCAGAGTTGGGCAGCTGTCACCCTGACACTGTGGCCTATAGAGCTTAAACTGTTTACTAACTGGGTCTTATACAAAATGTTTCAGGCTGAGGAGAAAGCCCAGTCAGTAAAGAGCTCGTCATGTATGCATAACAATCTGCCTTTGGATCCCAGAACCCACATAAAAAAAAAAAGGTCTGGGGTTTCCTGGACAGCTAGTCTTGCTAAACTCCAGGTCTAGAGAAAGACCCTGTCTCTCAAAAAATAAAGCAGAGAGCAACTGGGGAGAGCACTTGCCATCAGTCTCTGAATTCATGTACTCACACAGTTGCTCCTCCTCCGGAAATGCTTATCAACTTGACTTAGGGGGAAGACAAGTTTCAGGAGAGCAAGGGTTTTGTTTCATTTTTAGTTTGTCCTGAGTGACTCAGGAGTCAAGTCTGGGGAGGGTAGCAGAAGTTGATTGGTACCGCCAGTTCTTTTCTCTTCAAATGAAGGGATGAATAGCTTGTTCGAGTGATTGTTGAGAGCCTCAGGCAGAGAGAGCTTATATTGGGTTCCACTTGAGTTTCTGTTCTAGAGCAGGAAAGCTCCCTGGGAAAATTGTAGTTTGACTTGCCCATCACAAACATGAGCTTTACTGTATGCGCAGTAGTTACGCGTGGTGTTCAACTTTGGGGTGATGAGGCAGATACCCGACATTCTGGGTGCTCTCATTCCAAACTTAGGAGCTAACCCTCCAAACTGGAGAACGGATGGTCAGGGAACATAGCCACTTCGATGGAAGAACTCCTGGAAAGAGCAATCCACTGTCTCAAGGCTGATGGACTTCTCTGACAAGTGTTGGGACTTAGCATAGGGGACTGGATGACTCTCAGGAGAGAGCTCGTGACTATCCGTTCATTGGAAGTGTGATGGCGGTGTTGGGTGGGCGTAGATTTTCAGAACATACTTGCAGGTCTTTGCAAAGACATGGCAGACAAGTGTCCTGTTTTCTAGTCAGATCACCAACACTGCTGCATCTTAAAGTTACTCAGGTCAGTAACATAAGAACTTGGTCTGGCTTCCTCTCTAAAGACAGCAGAGAACGTGAAGACGAATTTTTAGAGGCAACTTCCAGTTCAGGACACATACGAGGCTAGGAGCTCTGGCACAGACAGATCTGAGGATGCTCTCAGCTTAATGCTTAGCAGCGCTGTGCGAAGACAGGGGATTAGAGATATTGGTCTACGTTCAGCTGCAAGGAAAAGGGTAGGGCATCCTAGATACCATCACTACTGCCAAGTGGCTCTGCTTATTTGAATCTGCGTTATAACTTTGCTGAAGCCCAGTTTCCTCATCTGGCAAATCTAGATGAAAATTTCTAAATGATGTAACTTGAAGGACTAAAGGGAAATGACTAATTTGTTTCAACATGTCACCATAAGAGTCCGAATTTATTGAGTTGTACCACCTGCTGGCCCTCTATTGACTGAGTGGCTTAGAGTCACCCTTTTTTGTTGCCCTCTATGACAGACCTTGCCTGTAAATATTCTTCTTCTCTTTTTAATCATGTTTTCTTTTTTTACTGTTTTTATTAAGCTATACATTTTTCTCCCCTCCCCTCCCTTCATCCCTTCTCCCCTTCTTATGCCACCCTGAGCTGAGCATGCCTGATCTTACCTGTAAGTACTCATTGAGAAAGACCTCGTGGTCTGCATTGCTTGGAAGGAGCATGTACTGAAATGGGTAAGGCAGCCTTTGGAGTGGTTCTGTTCTACTGAAAAGCTGTTGTATTTCAGTCCCTAAAACAGTTAGGACTACAAGATGGCCACTCTCATACCAGCTAAACTGGCAAGGTCACCTTTGGATGCCTTTTCTTTATTTCCAAATATGGAAGCCTGTATAAGGTAGCTTCCTCGTGGACGTCAGTGTTGTTTTCCCGTAGGGTTGTTATTAAATTTGTCTTTGATGAGAATATAACTTCATCTTCATGTCTTTTGACATAATAATTTCCCCCTTGCTGGTTAAGTCAGGAGAAATCATTTATTCTAGTTCCAAGGACTCCCACCTCATATTATCAGGGGTCTCCTGTGACGAAGACTATGCATAGGACGCAGCCTTGGCCACCTCGCCTTGGCCGCCATCATGGGTCTGGGCAGATTCTCTTCTGGGTAGCCATGGCTTACTCATCCTCACACAGTGCCTCCTTTGTGTCAAAGACATGAAGTTTGGGCAGAAATAAGGATGTCTGGTGCTGTGGGTGGGAAGGAAGGCTAGCATCAGCTGTAGAGGAATGAATGTCTTTTCCTTGACTCTAAGTATAGCATCAGACAGAAAGATTTGGATGGGGAGAATGCATGTTTGGGTACAGAGAGGGAGAAGGAGCTGTTGGATAAAGTGAGGGTAAGCAGTGAGGATCTTCTTTAGTGTTCTGGACCTTTTCTGGGGAAGGTAGAGCAGCACATGTCTTTCCTGGCCCTCTGTGCTAGTGGTGTACCAAATAGGTGAGAAGTGGGTGGCTGGGGAACTCCTGGGCAGGAGTTAAGACTGAGATTCACCTCAGTAGGGTCTTCTAAGAGTTGAGATTGTCCAGCCATGGTTCCCCTTTCCAGTCAGGTCACTGTAAGCATCCATCTGAGCCCTACTTCCTGCCCTGACTCAGGTGGCCCTCTGTTGCCATTGTTGTGGACAGCGCCTTCTCTGGTCTCTCCCTATTGCGTCAGTGGTCTGAGTATGGGGATGGAATGTCTCCAACTCCTGGGTGTCTCTGATTCTTCTCTCGGGGCAGCTGCACCCGGCCTGCAGGGCAGGTCTTGCCAACATTTCAAAGCAAAAGGCTGAATTATCTTCTTGATGAATTATTTCTGCCTGGATTTGTTTATTTATCCTTTTAAAGTAACACATTCTTATTTATTCATCACCCAGGAAATGTTTAGTGAGGGAAGATCGTTGGGTTATTTCATAACTGAAATAGCACCTGCGGGGTGTATGACCCCCTCTAGAAACATTGTTTCCCCGGGCCAGAGATTATTTCATGGGACCCCAGCCCCAGCTCTGCTTCATTATTAAAACCCCAGTCTCCAAGTCTGCGTTCTCATGGAAAATATCTAGAGCCATTCTGCCCATCCGGCCCAGCGCCCCATTTAAGACGGAGAGCTATAATATATGTAGATGTTTGACCTCAATCTCGGCAATGAGTTTCATCATCAAAGTGTTTCTTCCACCCCTGACCGCCCTGCCTCCCCCCATATAGGAAAGCCCTCAAGTCATAGAGGGCATGGCATAGCTGAGCTTTCAAAGCAGTGAGATTTTCCCACCTTATGCTCAAAGAGAATAAGAATATTCTGTTGTTTTCATTATTTCCCACCATGACCCCGGTTTTCTTTTTTGGCTGTTGCTGTTTGTTTTGTTTTGTTTTCTGGGTTTGGGACTCTCTACGGGTTTAAATCATCACACTGGCCTACTTGGATTTTCTGTTATCTAGCTAGTTAATTTCTCCTCCTTCTTGGACTTCCCCAAGGACTTTTTAATATTTATTTATTTGGTGATCTCTGGGTCACTCAGGATCAATGTGCTGCAAGGACCAGAAAGAAACCAGAGCGCTGTTGAGGGGAAATGAGCACACTAGACAGTTTTCCTTCAGTGACCAGGCGCGTGCTCCAAAGAGGACTCCACAGTGAAAGAGGCTGTGATAGGTCATGTTAGCCTAGACCTTCCCGATGGCATGGACTGGATGGAGGTCAGGAACCACACAACACTTCCTCATTACCACTGTGAGGGGAGGGCTGGTTCCTTGGCCAGCATTCCTTGCTTAGATTCCTGTCTTTCGTTTCTCTCACGATGCATCAGAGATCCTCTCCCTGTGGCACAGGCGCAATGGCCTGCACAGTATTGGACTCTAAGTGGCTCGGCCTATGCTGTGTATGTGAGTTGGAGGACACCCCGGTGTCGGCACCGACACCTGCTGACGCACAGCGATGAGGTTTGGGTGGTGGCAGTGGTGAGCTAGCGGGAAGGTTGCTATGGGGTTTATTTAGAGATGTGTTAAAGGTCCTCCGTCTCTGTGCTCATTCAGGTCACGAACCGAGATTACTGCTGTGTGAAACGGTGATTCAGAATGAAAGTTCTGAAGTGTCAGAGGTCGCGCTGGCACATGCAGCTCTGCTGGCAGCAGCCAGACTGCTGTTCTCGCGAAGTGGGCCCCTTCTCCAGCAATGCAGTTCACACCCACAGCAAGTCCTGCTGGCCCCAGCTTTCCCACAAAACCTCTAGTTTCATTTCCTAGTTCTTTTTTTTTTATCTGAAACAAGGTTTTGCTGGGTCTCCAGGCCTTAAGTCATCCTCCTGGCTCCATCCTCCAGTGCTGGGATTACAGGCATGCACCTCAAGGACTGGCTTGCATTTCTTGAAAAAAAATTGTTGTTTGTTTTAATGCAAAGTGCTACATGCAGAACATCCCAGGACATGCCCGCCAACCTTTGTTCACCAACAGGTTATTTGCCCAGGGGTATTGGGTACTGTTGAAGGCAGCTCTGGCCAGATCACAGGGTTGTGGCTGCACTCTCATAGCCATGGCCAGAGACCTAGCTACCAGCTTCTGGCAGCATTGAATAAAGACGTGTACTTACACTGAAGCATTAAGCCGTGTAATCTGTGGTTTTGTTATCCACCATAAACTATAAACTCATCGTTTGTACAGGGTCATCTGTTTGGGGGAGGGGGTTCACATTGACCCTCAGAGACTGACAATGAGCCTGTGGGGTCCCTAGGTGATGAGTAGAGATACACACAGTTAGAGCCTCAACACACAGACACCCCCACACACTCTTAGCCAGATGACATCATAACAAGGGTACTAAAGCATTGGGAAGAGAAGCAGCCAGCCCCTAGTGCCAAAGGTATGCAAGCTGAGACACAGTCCCATCGAAGTGTGTCAGAATATGGTCTTCCAGGGACACACACATTGCAGGAGGCCTCTCTCTTGGGTAGCATTTGAGCTACCAGCATTCCAGAAGATCCCATGAGGGCAAGGACCCCCTGAACGTTTCTCTCTGAAGCTGCAGTCTGCTGCTGTATCATACCACACCCCCACCCCATGAACCCTAGCTGTACCTCCCTGCCCAGAGTCAACTTCGCTCAGCTCCCCATTGGCCTGTGACCTCCCAGGGAAACAATGGGGGCCTTTCTTTGCTCTGAAAAGTCCAAGCAGTTCCTACCTTGTGAGGCCACTTGATAATCATCATTAGTATCATTTACAGATTGCTTTGGTGTGTTTTCTAGACCTTGTTTATTGGGTAGTTTTCCTATATGGTCTTTGTCTCCTGCACAGTGAGGCCTAGGAGGTGCGGTCTCTGACCCTTAAGAAGGGTCCTTGTACTTTGACAGTAAAAATATTCCAATTACGAAGAGAAGTGTGTGCAGGATTGCAAGCAGCCTTCATGGCAGGCCAGCTGGTTCACCTGTTGAGTGTTGGGAGTGAGAAACTAGATCTGAAATCGCAGGCTGTTCACCAGATCCTGGACCCCTGGGGGGGTCTACCTTAGAGGAGGGATTTTCCTAGTGGGTCAGGGCGATCTATTTGAGTGAACAATGGAGCTCTTCATGGTTTCCTCCATCTTTGTCCTTAGTGAGACAGGGAGGTAGAACACACTTTACTTGGGGCTTTGACTCATCCTACCAACTTCTCTGGGATGTCCCAGTGGTGGGTTACTGTCACACTGAGATTTGGGTGTTACTTGTTTTATATCTATATCTACATCTCTCTCTCTCTCTCTCTCTCTCTCTCTCTATATATATATATATATATATATATATATACACGCATATATATATGTATGTATGTATCTTTATCTATATATGCTAAAGCTCAGAGTCCCACCAGAGATCTGAGAACAAGCAACCAAGCCCGTTGAAGAAGCAGGCTAGAATCAATACTTGGTCAGGAGGCAGGGGCCTGGCCAAAGAAGCTTTTGGTCAGAAAACTTCGTAGACACCCACTCCTGTCACATTTCCCAACAGTGAGTGTCACCAGAAATGTGGGGACTCAGCTTTTCTTCTGAAGTGTCCCTGAGAGGAACAAAACTCCCCATTGAAATATTAGCGCACGTTATTCGGCTACTCTAGGGCCCCGAGGAACAGGTCTTGCCGCTTCCAGGCAACTCTTGTTTTAGAAGGCTCTTCTGAGCTTTGTACTAACCTTGTCTTTTGTAAAGCCTAAATATTTCCACTTCCTCAAAGTGTTCTTCAGATCTCTCATGCCAAATTACTGATTCCCGTGCTAGAAACAGGTTTGTCGCCATCCTTCTTAAAAGTGTGGAGAACTCACAGTCACTCTTGACCAAGGGATGATTTGGCCTGAAGAGCTCCAGGGGATTGCGACCTTGACTATAAGACTCGGGCCTCTAAACTGAGACTCTGGGCTGTGTTAGCTTCCTGGCAGCTTTACTGTTGTGGATGTACACTGAAAACAAGAACAATACTGCCTGGTGCCACCTCTGGTTACCCTAGCTCTCATATCTATCTTCAGTGGATTCCATGGTTCAAATTTCAGGTGTTTTATTGTTTTTTTAATATCCATTTATTTTTCTGCACAGTTGATGGCAGAGATGCAAATCAAGCTAGTGGAACTGTTTGGGAAGTACTAGGAAGTGCCACATGGTTCGGCAGGTGTGGCCTTATTGGAGGAGGTGTGTCACTAGAGTGGCCTTTGAGGGTTCCAAAGCCCAGGCCAGGCACACATCTCTCTCTACTGGTTGACTTTTGATCAGGATGCAAGCTCTCAGCTACCATTTCTGGTGCCATGACTGCCTGCTTCCTGCCATGATGACCATAGACTAACCCTCTAAAACTGCAAGTAACCTGTGTTTAGTGCTTTTTTTTTTTTAATAAGAGTTCCTTTGGTCATAGTGTCTCTGTACAACAATAGAACAGATACTAAGACAGAAGGTAGGTCAAAAGATGAACATAATCACTATTAAGATTATAATAGACGTAAACCATTTTGAGCATAAAAGTTCTGAGATCTATCCGCAAAGCTGCTTATTCCTGGGGCGGTGCTATTTGGCATGGTTGCAGTCTGATTTTGTAGATCTTGTGAGTCAAAGGAGACATTAGCAGAATTATCAGAAATGTACAAACAGTATTTTGTTTTCAGCTAGGAAGAGCATTCGAGTCCTTTAGTCTGATTACAGCTTTGGAGGCAGTGGTTCGTACTGAGGGTATAATCGGGGCCCTTAAAACCTGGATGTTTGTCTTCAAAACTCTTTTCTCTCCCTGGTAAGTTTAGTTGAGGCTGTTGTCCTCCTATTTCCTGTTTACTTTCTTTTACATATGTAAATTTTCTGTGTCTCCATGACCTCCCTAATCAGGAGGATGTGGCCACTCAGAGTTGCTGGACCCTTTGGGAGATGCCTCAAAGTCCCCTGATCTTGTTGACTTCGAGGGGCAAGAGCTGAACTGTTTTAATGTCTATTCTGGGGAGAGGTACAGGCAGAGTTTTCCTGTCCCCACCCCCTGTTCCCAAATAACTGGCACTGAGACTTAATATTAATTATAAATACTTGGCCAATAGCTCAGGCTTATTACTAGCTAACTCTTACATTTAAATTAACCCATATTTTTTATCTATGCTTTGCCAGGTGGCTTGGTACCTATTCTCAGTATGGCATGCCCATCTTGCTCTCTTTGCATCTGCAGGAGACTCTCCTGACTTGCCCTTCTTCATCCCAGCATCCTTAGTTTTGATTGCCCTGCCTAACTTTATCCTGCCTTGCTATAGGCCAATCAGCTTCTTTATTAACCAATGAGAGCAATACATATTCACAGAGTACAGAAGTGTTATTCTTGTTTATATAACAAGGGTGTGTCCTTTATATATAGTAGACTTACCTAGATTTTGAGTGTTACTACTTGTTGGTCTTTTATCTTTTGTAATCCCCAGCTTGAAAAGGAAATTTAAGAGAGATGTTTGACAAATACATGTATCTCTCCTTTTACATGTATTACAACCTTAGTGAAATCTTCTATTTAATAATTGTATATGAATACTAGTCTTGAAAAGTAAATTCATAGCAATTGGCCTTAGAAGGATTTACAATGTTTATCATCCAGAGACATCTCAACCAACTCAAAGTATTTTTATGTTCTATTTTTTCAGCCATTTATTACACACATGAAATAAAATCATTTTTGAAAACCTGTTTTAGAAAAAGTCATTATCTCTGTATCCAGTGTTAAATTTTATAACCTAATGAAACTTTATCTTAGGATCCTCAGTGAATGTTGTTTTATATAAACAAGTATCATTTTAAGGTTTTTATGGAGCATTTAACACACCCACACATATATTTTCGTAAGCTTTTAGAAGATTACCTTAGTTTACAAGTATGCACTTACAAGGCCTTTTAAATAACTGCATTCATGCATAAGCACACGCACATTTTAAAGTTATATTAAGGAATAAACAAATTAAGGTAAAAATAGCTTGCAAAACATGAAACATGAATGAAAAATCTAAGCAGTCACAGGTTTGCTACGCAGTTATTTTGGGGAAGTTTAGGGACAGAGTGAGCTTTGTTTCCCGTTGTCATAAAATGGCTTAGAAACAATCACAAGAAACATAAATACACAGGACACAGTTAAGCCAGTAAGGGGCCATTTCCGAGCTCTATCCTTGCAGGGAACAAGGTCAGTTCTTGAGGGATCTTTACCTCTGCCTTTTGTTTGTCTGCCAGCTTACATCTTAGGTATCTTTACTCCATTAAGGTGGTCGTGTCCTGGAGGACATTCCTTGGGTCTTTGTTAACACTGAGAAGGAAGTGTTCTACAGCTAAGTCTGTGGAGCCTGATGTTCCTGTAGTATTGAAAGTTCTTAGGTAGGTAGCAAGTTTCACGAAGTGGGTCAGTAAATGACTTGGGAAATACAAGGGAAAGCCGAGCTCTAGGCCTGGCCCGAGAGGAAATGTTAGCTCTTCGGTAAGGTGACTGGAAGCAAGGGTCTCTTGCATAGTGGAGAAAGTGAGTTTGGGTTTTGGAAGTCTACAAGAAAAATAAATCAATTTAGGAGACATATTTTGGTTGTGCCCATGGGTGCTAGTTACCCAGTGACTTATCAGTGGTCACTAGAGACGTTTTCAGCTACTTCTTTTTACTGCTGAATGTCTCTGATGAAAAAGGAACCTGGCCCCTCTGGTAGTGCCATAGACTTAGCAGCCAATAGATGACACAAACTTTACTGCTGCTGTGCCTTCCAGAGCTTGGCTTTCTCCCTTTGCACCCTTTGCGCAGCATCCAGTTCTGGTTTAGCGCCATTGAGGCCTCGGCACAGAGTTTATAGCCCATTTTCCTTGGTTCCTATGAAACAGGCCCACATGTAGGATGGTATTAAAGTTTAAGATTTTCATCTACTGGCTAGCTTCTCCCTCAAGCAGCTTGTATTGAGACATGACAATACTGTAGTAAAACACTAGCCTGCTTCCTTAGGTTCTCAGTATAGAACTTACCTTGTCTCTGAAGAATACATTGTGTGTGTGGAGGGGGCATTCAAGCAAATGGAAGACAAATTTTCCGTGATGATCCATCCCAAGGAGAGAGGAAGAGAAGTATAATAAAGCCTCTGGAGTGGAAAAGGAAATCTCTTCTGCATACCTAAGGCCCTCAAAGTGAGCAGGCTGTTTGAGCACCCTCCTTCCCCTCTTCAGATTCTATTTCTAAGTGTCCTTGATGGTGGCCCTGAGCATTGTCACAAAGGAATTAAAAACACTGGTTTGTACTCCAATGCACTTGGGCTTACTCCTCCCTCAGATGGGATTGAAAACTACTGCCTCACATTGCCTCTCTCTTCGAGGATTAAATCCTGTAATACAGGGTGCAAGCCCCTGCCAGTAATCTCTCTAAAGGTGTCCTTTATCTCATGGAGGAAGGTCTCTATCACAAGAATCTGTAAAAACAAACAATCCAATTAAGAAGAGAAACAAAACCAAACAGAACGCAATGCTGTCAGTTTTGCCTAAGAGATGATTGCTTGTATGAATGGCTTTGGGCCCTTTGTTTCAAAGTCGCTATGCAGGTAAAAGGTACAAGAGGGTAGGATTCCCGCCTGACTCCCACCCCCATTCTCAAGGGAACATCTTAAGACTTGAGGAACTCCATACATTTTTATACCCTTGGAGATAGGGGTGTCTGAAACAAATCAATAAGGAAGAGTTGAGAACAAGGATGATGAAGTAGAAAGGAAATGGATCACAGTGGTAGAAAATGTGGACTTGGGGTGATTTTCCTAAGGTTTAGGGGTTATTTTCTTTCCTTTTTCCACATACATCATAAGGTTCATCAGTAGGAATCTGGAGCATCTGGGCTCATAAGTTGCATGGGAATCAGTAACACACTTCTCAATTCCAGAGTTACTTTGGTTGTGGAGAGCTAGCCTCCAAAAGGTTTTTGAAAAAATGGGGAAGCATGCTCTCTCCACAGTTCTAGAGTGTTAGCCGACAAAGACCTGTCTTTCTGAGCAGTGAGAATCAGGACCCACAAGTTGCCTTGATCAAGCCGGGGTCAAGCTTACTCCCCAACCCCACAGAAAAGGTGTGAGTAACTCTCACGATGTTCGTCTCTTTCCTGGAGCGACTGGGAGGAAACCTAAAAAGAGCGAGCCACCTATTCCGGCACAGTGTGTTGAAGAAGGTACAAGGGATACTCTCCATGCCTTCAGAACCTTGTTGGTACGTAGGTAAAACATCTTAAGACTAGAAGGACTTATCATGAAGACCTGACATTACCTCCTTGAGCTGCTATAGGACATGTAGTAACCTTATCACCTGGGAAGGAATATGAGTATCAAGAAACCATTCATGAACATAGTCGTTCTTTCTCAATGAAAGACACCCAAGTCAAACTAGCATAAATATGTTAAAAGACATACCTGTGGAGCAGGAGAGTGTGGCCTGAGATGTGTAGGCCTGAAGTAGCAAACCAAGGAAAGGCAAAGGAGCAAGGAACTCTGTAGTCTCCACCCAAGGGAGGGTGGTTCCCTTACTGGGAACACTAAGTCATGTCACCTGCATCTAATTTTGATTTCCACCTGATTCCTATATCTCCTGGGGTAAGAGGCCATGAAAGAGGCAGCTAGAATGGGAGCGTGTGCCCAGTGTGCTTTTGTTACGGGATCATATGGAGAAAATGGGTAATAGAAAGAGTTCCAAGATGCCATTTGCCCGGCCCAAGGATGACAGAGGAGGAGAACGCAGCTATCTGTGGCCCTCTGCAAAGCCCTCACAAATTAACTTGTTAACTCTCATTTAAAGTTTCTGTAGCCTAGGGTGGCACTTCCACTCAGAGAAGCAACTGCCAAGGAACCACACAGTCTAAGACAACGTCAGCACCCTCCATTTTGGTCAGGAGTCTTTGGGCCAAAACTTACCAACCACTGTCTGTCTGCTTTCTTCTTTTTCCCCAGATTTGATCCAAATTTTTTCCTGGCTCACAGGACAGGTGGTTGGAAGGGAAGAAAGAAGGAATGCCATGTTCAAGGGGAGAAGGCAGCAAAGTTAACAGTGTTGTTTATAAACCCCCTTCATGTGGCCATCAGCAACAGTCACATGGGGAAAAAACCAAGGGGGGGGGGAAGCATTACATGTGCACTCCACATCTGGCTCCCAACCCCAAGAGAAAGAGTCTGATAGAGAAAGAAAAAGACCTTGCTTTCTCCCAAAAAGGTACAGCAATGCAGGCAGAAGCTCAATAGACAAGACAGAGATAAAGTTGGAAGACTGAATTCCCCAAAGGAGGCTCAGCCAAAAGCCTTCAGAGAGGCTTGAGTCCCTGGAAATCTACTTGAATCATGCAGTAAGGTTGTGTTCCCAGAGGAGTGACTTCAGGACCCCTTCCTGGTTACCACAGGTTACCAAGGAAGCTTTAGTTTCCCTAGTGAAATGAGCACAGTTATAGAAATCCCGGGGAAGTACAGTTGGTTGTCAAAATATGTTTCAGGAGAACATGGGATGAAAAATTGGTGACAGACATCACATCTACCTAGAATTTTGAGAAAACATGCTCACATATGTTCAGCTATTACCTCTCTTTGGTATGTTCCTTGAGCACATCAGTGAAGTAACTGTTAATCCCCCCTGTTTTATAGACTTGGGAAAGGGCTCTGAGGGCTTTTAAAATGGCTTACCTGAGGTTACAGCTAATTATGGGAGCTAGGGGAGGTGCAGGCTCAAACCCTCAGGTTCCCCGGTTTCCAGCAATAGGACATCATCACTGAAAGATTCCTCACCGCTGTCTGGCTGGGCCATCTTTAAAGTGAGCATTCCAGATTTTCCCAGGGGCTGTAGTTCCTATCTGGCATTGGCACAGCTGGAACACAGTCTGCAGGTCCCAGGAGCTGCGAGACTGAGCAAAATGATGCTGCAGTGATGTAGGGTTCTTGGCTAACGAGCTCACTGAGATTTAATCCAGGGTTCTTTGTACGATCTTGGGAAACACCCTGTTTTGGAGTGAAAAGGCGGAGTTCAGTAAAGGGCCCTTCTGGAACACTTAGTTGTGAATTGTCATCAAAGACTTGCAGGTGTGTCTCCCTTTTTGCCATTGAGACACGATGGCCTCTACAGAGCTCATGATGGGGAGCGATGAAATTGAATGACATTAGCCACCAACAAGAGCAGGGAGCATCACGTGGCGTTCTAAGTAAGAAGTAAGTTTGCAACTTTTGTGTTTGGCTACATTCAAGTTATTCTGGGACACCTGCTAGGAGAAGATGGCTATCAAACTGGGGTTCTGAGTTCAAATACCCATTCTGCCTTTAACAAAGGAGTCTGTGTTTCCTCCTATTTAACAGGACATCAATATTGTCTTTCTTCCTTCCACACATTGTTCTGAAGACCCACTGAGCCAAGGGCTACAGAGGGGCTGTGAGATGCTAACGGAGCAATGGAATTAGGAGGTACCCTTCTCTAGAATGATGTGTCCCTGGGTTTCTAACGGTAGCCTCTGAGTAAGCTTCTCCATTGCTTCCTTTAGTAGCTTGTCTGCCTGGCTTTGCTCCGCTGTTGATAAAACCCCCAACGAGGCTGTGACTGGCAACAGCTGCCGGTTGGAAATGGTCAGCCTCCGGGCCCAGATACCCGCCACATGGTGTAATTACCCTTTGTGAAATTCTGGGGTGAGAGGTCAGCTCTCATTGCCCATCTTTGTCACTTTTCAGTCATCTGTATCCTGGTGGCAGTTGTGTTATCCCAGCATCCTTTCCCTGCCCCCACCCCCACCCCTCCTGGAGCTCAGGAGAAAACCATCTGCTGAGTTGGCTTTCAGGAGATTTTTTTTTTTAAATACCAATTTCCCTTTGTTCTGAAGCAACCTCCAATCAGGGCTTGTGTCTGCTGGGTTTGCCGAAAGGCTGGTACTGTGTTTCGTGCTCCCCGAGGAAAGGTTGCCCACTTGCTTTTCTTTTTGATTTGATTCCCTGCCATTCTGCGGGACAGTCAGAGGATGCAGCTGCTGCTGTCAGCTGTAGATTGGGAACCCCCTTGTTTTAAGAGCCTACATGGTGACACCTTAGCAAGAGGGAAGAACACCCCCGCAAAAAAATGAGAAAAATAGAACACAGAAGCAAACTAGAGGAGATAAAATGAAACCAACTCCCAAACAAGTCTTTTCTCCAATCCCATCCTGTCATGTGATTCATTCCAAAATCCTGCTCTTGGCTCTACGACATGCCATATTATCCTCAGGGGTGTTTCTGGGCAGCCTTTGGTATCCAGCTTCTTAGGTTCCCATGTTTCCCTCTGAAGAACATGACCCATACATTAGAGGCAAAAGAAAGATTCTTTTGTGGAAAGCCCATTTGCTGTGGGGTGACAATTACAAGGCAGATGATGCTTTTCCCATTCTATAGATGTGCACAGTGAGGCATAGAAGCTGGCAGCAACCGTCCTGGGCTCTGCAGGTCTGCCAGGCAGCAGAGCGCAATGTCTGCCCTCCATGCTCCCCAGCAGGGGTTCCTGAGCAGTCGTGTCTAGGAGACTGCAGCTGAGACCTTCAGGAGACCCACAGTTGCCCTGTCTGTAAAATGAGAGCACCTCAGCTCTCTCAGCGCGATGTCTGGGGAAGCAGAGACAGTTTCGTCAGACCCCNCCCCGCTGCTCATGCCTCTCCCTTTTCTGCTGCTCTCCCTAAGTGCAGCTCCTCTCTGCAGATGGAGGAGGTGACAGACACAGCATCCTTCCAGCCCTCCTGTGACGATGGAGCCTGTGGGAGGGGTGGCCTTTCTGGTGCATTTATTATGCCTTATGGTGATGTGTCACCGAGGTCAGGAGTGATGATTCAGGATATGGGTGAAAATCTGCAGAACTCACGAAGCTTCTCCCCGACACACCGCTTTCTACCTCCTCCCACCGTCAGTTTGCAGAGGTGACCCAGAGCTCTGGAGGCCAGAGGGTTCCCTTAGCCAGACACACAGAGTACCGTAACCACAACAGACAAACACAGAGAGGGACAGAGAAAGAAGGGGACGGAGTGAGTTTTAAAGTGTGTGTGTGTGTATGTGTGCTTACATGCACATGTTCGTGTGTGTGTGTACTTACATGCACATGTTCATGTGTATGTGTGCTTACATGCACGTGTTCATGTATGTGTGTGTGCTTGCACCCACATGTTCATGTATGCGTGTGCATGCTTACACGCACATGTTCATGTTCAAGTGTGTGTGTGCTTACATGCACGTGTTCATGTATGTGTGTGCGTGCTTACATGCACATGTTCATGTTCATGTGTGTGTGTGCTTACATGCAAATGTTCATGTATGAGAATTTATAATGGGGTGTCTGTGCAGCAAAATATATGAAATGAGAGATTTTCATCAAATGATTTCTCCTTTTCTTTCCTATAGCAAATTATATATGAAAATAAACTTGTCCTAACAAATATGGAGAGACAGACTCTAGCATGTAGCACACTGGAGTCAGTGAGATGACCAGTGGTGGTGTCCACATATCCCATGGCAGTGTATGTGTGAATGCAGGTTCCTGACATCAGAAAATGCACCTGGTTTTGGTTCTACCAGCGAACATGGGCTGTACCTGGAGTAGGATCTGTCTTTGAATTTGATTTCCACAAGGGCTGTAGATCTCAGAATTTTGAGGAGGAGGGGCTGGAAATGGTAAATGAAGAATCAGCCGTCTGAACAGAAGAGGTCTAAGCTAAAGTAGGACTCAAAGCTTCGCCTTATGGGCCCTGGATGTCAATGGTGATGCTAATTATCCCACTTAAAGCACACTCTTCCTCCACATCATGGAGTCACTCATTAATTTATGCATCTGTCTAATCAAAAGGATTTTCTTCAATCACTATTTGTTGCACACCAGGCAATATTATAGAGAAGTACCTGGGTCTTGTTCTTTAAATATCCCATTGGGAAAATGTTTCCAGCCTGCCTTGTAAGCTGTGTCAAAGTAGGAATCAAGACAGAAAGGCTTCCCTATAGCAACTCTGCTGGGAAGGACGATGTCAACAATTCTCAAAGAATACCTTGTGCCTGACTGGTCAATTTCATTGAACGACGGGGACAACCTGTCTAATTGAAAAGAAGGATAAGAAGCTCTGTTGAGCGGAGCAAGATGAGACGTGAATATGTGAGTGGAAGACCTCTATTCTTGTGTCTGGAAGACGCGCCTGGCTTTATAGTATTGGCATATTCAACTTAGGGGATGTCCTCAGGATGTCCGCATAGGAGGAGGAAGGGAAGACAACAACTTTGGCAAGAAGGCACAGAATTCAGAAAAAATAGTGGAGGACACAAAAGCAAAACTCTGAGAAATTAAGAAGACTTAAACATAGCAGAGGCCAGGACATTGAGGCAAACCAGGCCCAAATGTGAGACTGAGCTACTCCAAGCAGAGGAAGGAGATGACAGCGTCTATGAGAACACCCACATGGATGGAGGCTTGCTTCTGTGTGGTGACAGCATTTCCAGGTCTAGGAGGGAGAGGCTGCCTTGCAAAGGCTCCTTAAATCCAGGTGATCTTGGCAGAAAGGGAGTAGTTGCCCCGGAGAAGACCAGCCTAACAGCCTAGAGCCTTTGCAAAAATGCTTGTTGTAGCTCACAAGGTACTGGCAGCCTGCTGCTTGTGTTGAAGACTGTGACATCCTGTAAGGGGCAGCTGTGCAGGTAGGGCTGGACCTGGGCTGCCCTAGGCTAGGCAGCTGTGCCTCTGTGCCCCTGTCACCCTCCAGGGAGGAGCAGGTGCTGGGCTTCTGGAGACCTCCCTTCCCTTCTGGCTTCATTCCTAATGATAGATGACCTTTGCTCCCAATTTTAGATTTGTGGCAGATTCCTCTTCTTGGGGGCTGGATGGAGGCAGGGAGAGGCTGCTTCTGCACCTCTTATTTAACACAGAAAGGTAATTGGTGGCCTTTGGAGTTTGTCTTTCACGGAGTAGGACAGTCTAGCACCAGGAGTTACAGTGTGCGGTTTGCAGGCAATACAGGTCAAGGTCTGACTGGGAAGTCAGATATAGAGGTGACGGCTCAGTCAAACCCAGAGAGCACAGCGTGGATTCTCTAGGTATCCATGCAATGTGCCGTGTTTTTCTAATTTCACTTATTTCTGGTCTTTATGTGTACTTTAAAACTCATTAATTTTACCCCATAGCAGAGGACACAGGGAATCATTTTTCCTGTCTTTCTCCAGAGAAGACTTTTACAGAAGTAAGGGGATGAGGGAAGCCAGTGTATGTTTGCTCTCTAAGGTGTCACCTCCTGCTCAGTCCGGTCATCTGATGGGGACCCATTTGCAGACAGCATGGATGGCCCACTTGCACTTTTTAGTGTCTGAGAAAGGAATGGGCATGCAGGTGGCCACGATGGGGAATTTCCACCATCAGAAGGTAAGGGAGCAGAGCACTGGTGTGAAAGAATGAATCAGTTCTGGCAAATCTCGTTAGTGTCTCTTGTAAGCAGAGGGGCTAAGCCATCTGTGGCTACTTCCTTGTTTGTCCTTACTCCCCACCGAAGCAAATCTTCGTGGCTTACAGTGATTTGCATATTGTTACTTGTTTGCCAACTGGAAGGTGTCTCGATCTGTGTTTGTGAGAGGGCATCTGTGTGGACATGTATGTGTGCACTAAATAGAGTTGGGCTCGCTTGGAAGTCGATATTTTGGGGGAGCTGGCTGTGGGCTGAAGAGGAGAAGAATCCCGAGACATCCCAATCTACTTCTCCACTTGATGCCTCCAGGGTCCATCTCTTACATCCCACTGTTCTGGCTTTTTATTTTCTAATGTTGCCTTAATTTCTAAATTTTGAACCAATGATCTGTACAGGCAAGAAGCAGGAGGGAGTTAGAGCAGCTTCCTGTACCCTCCAAGTGATGCCTTCGTCTTGGGTTTGTCCTTAGCGTATCTGGATCCTCTTATGTTGAAGACACTAGTGTTTTCTCTTCTCTGTTAACTTCTAAGTGTTAACAGTGGACCTGCTGTGAGCACGTGATCTTCAGGTCCCAGGGATATGAAGGCTGAGAGATCTCCTTGCTTCCTTCTTCCAAGATCTCCTGTGGAGTTCTGACACCTGTGAGCATTGCGAGCATTGCAGATAGGACGAACAGTCAGAGTTCTAGAGAACTCAGGTGGAGGTCACTGTGTCTGATGCTCGCTGATGATGGCTTTGTACTTAAAGTCTGTGAAAGACAGATCAAGGCCTGTGGTCAGACGGGCTGCCAATCAAGGTTTCTAAGATATCTGGGCTGGCCAAATAAATTAGTAACTGCAAATTTTAGAAAATTAAATGCAAATATTCCCCCTCTGTTCATCACCCAAAATTGTAGGGCAATGAGATCAGAACTTTGGGTAAAAGTCAAAGTCTTTATTATATTTTGAATAGCACCAATAATTTATTTGTGTATGATGTGGGCAACATAGATAGCTACTTTCCTTGCACCTTAATTTTGCTTTTGTGAAGTTTGGTGTGCATTTTGCCTTTTTCTCTCTCTTTCCCTGCCTCTCACTCTTCTTTATTGGAAGCAAAGTCTGACTGTAAAGGAAGTGGGTGCTTTCATCTCCGCTGAAGACCTCTCTGTATCATCAAGTAATATTCTCCATAGCTGTGCAACAGGGTCACATCGATTACCACTGCTGAAAGCATGCACACAAAGACAGTGGGAGCAGAAAGGGACCTTCAGAATCCTCAGGTCGTTTTCCCTTCCCAGAGGAGTACATAGGGTCCATTTTAGTGGAGTCTCATGTTTTGTCCAAGACCATATGGTCAGTCATTGCTTGTCTAGAGAAACACACACACATACTCACACATACACATGCGCGCGCACACACACGCACATACACACACACACATACACATACATGCTTTCTAGTTGTCACGATGCTTGATGTAAAACAACAACAACAACAACAAAAGACAAGACGCTGGATTGCTGTGGGCAGTCATTGCCCCTGCTTGGGAGCCTGCCCTGCCTGCTTGCTCGGCCCATTTCATTACAGTTTGGTGCTTTCCCCTTGAACCCTCCTGAACCCACCATGCCTTTGCCCAAGAAAATCAGATAAAGGAGCCTTTCATTTCCCAGCTGCCCTGTGCATGCAGCATTCAGAGAAGAGGGGGTAGCAAGAGGGGTAGGGAAAGCAGAAAACATTTGTCTTTCAATCCTGGCCTGACATGAAAGCCTCACTACTGGGCGTTCTGAGAACCAGCTAAATAATGGTTGCAGCTCTGACAAAAGATAAAACTGACCCACCAGTTGTGCGGTTGCTTAAACATGATTTCCCCTGCATAATGCTGCCTGGGACCTGAGCGCCTCCTTCCTAACGAGCCAAGAGACAGCATAATTAATTACACAGGAGGGAGTGCTACCAGACAGGAACCTGGTTGTCACAGAAGAAAAAATCCTTAGACTATTCCCACCTTCCTCATGACTGAGCACACGGAGGGGACACAACTAACATGCTGGGGGGACGTGTGCAAGGATGGGGAAGAAGGGTCTCAGTGGTGCTGATGCAAGATAGAAGCTGCTCCGATTGGGGAAGGAAGGGGGTGTGGCAGAATCATCATGTGGTTTTGCTACCTAGGAACACTAGGAAAAGTAGGACATCTCTGAGAGGCAGTGCAGGAACTGTGAATCGCAGTGGCATGCCCATTTGAGCGATAAGGCGTTGAAGTTGGAGGCTGGGGGTGCTTTAGGCTAGAGAGAGTTTGAATCCATTGACCTAATGTCCCTCCCCATCTCCTACGACGTCCTGATTTTTCTATCTATATTTTGATCATGCAAGCAAATCTCAAATACACTCTTCTGGTTCTAATTGCTTTGGAATCGTCATCCAACCTCTCAGATTAAACCTACTAGCTGGGAAGTCAGCACTGTGTGGATTGTCTCTGCTGGGAAGATGAGAAGGAAAAGGCTGAAGGATTTGGAGGTCAAAGTTCAAAGTCCTGGGGTTAACAGCAGCCAAAGGTCCAGGATTGAAATATTTACCAAAGGTTGACAGGCAGCAGAATGGAGGCAGACAAGTGGCAAATTCCTGTTTTTTCTTTTAATTGAGAAAATATTTTGAGTGGTATTTAGTTGGGTGGTGTCTGGAAATGGAGACGAGCATATGAATGAGAGGTTACTAAATTACTGTTGGGGCACCAGGCCGTAGAGTGGCATACATGTGCCCCCTCCCGTGGGTTCCCATTGGGTGGCCCAGCTTGCTTCACTTCACAGATTGTTTCAGAACATGGCCTTTGGAAACTTGCTTTCCATGAAGTTTTTATCACTTCCTACAGGGAGTGACATTGAATAAAGGAAAGAGAGCCTCATTTTCCCAAGCTAGGTAGGAAGGGTATAGAGCAGGGGAGACCCTTGGACATGGGAGTCCTTTGACCTGATGTGACCATCGCTGTTTTCTTTCAGCTCCCAAATATCATAATCATCAATGCCTGTTCAGGGTTTGATCCCTTCTAAGAGAGATTACAAACTGATTATAGCACTATGTCCGCCATGCTGGGGCAATGGTTCTTCGTAGACTATGAAAGGATTATAGCGCCATGTCTGCCATGCCGAGGCATCGGGTCTTCATAGATTATAAAATGATGGTAGTGCCATGTCTGCCATGCCGGGGCACTGGTTCTTCACAGGCTGCTCCTGCACAGTACAGAGAACTGTGTACTAGTATCGAGACTGGGTTTGCACAGGTGGAAAGAGCCAAGGTTTGATGAAGTGGTTAGGAAACAAGGCAGTTGCATTTTGACTCCACTGCAGCCGCCCCTCCTCCCTGCTTAACCCAGTTCACTCCTGCTTGCAAGAAGTGCCTGGTATTTCGGAATCACAAGTCCATGTTGATTTCCAAGCTGCAGCTGATGATTCCCGAGGATTTTTGTGACTTAAAGGATGATAGAGCTGGGAGGGCCCTTCAGAGTTCTTGGCAGAAGGGAATCCCCAGAAGTTAAATGGAATCCTTCTGGTACCTTCCTTGTGAGATGTGGCTAGTCTGAGCATCCTCCCCGCTTCCTGTCCCCTCTGACTTCTTAGCAGGCTCCTGGTGCACTGCCACATCTTCCAGGAAGTGATGACTCAGATAATTTTCATGAACACATCTCACCCCCACCTCTCCTCCATTTTTGTCTCAGAGCCACCAAAGTCATCAGACACACAATGCAGTTTTAATTTTAGACAGTTTCCATTTTTACTTAGAAATCGATGGTTAGTAAAGGGCACTGGAGTGGTATTGGAGGTAGATGGTGAGAAGGTCAGCTTGGGGAGTTTCCCAGGGCTGGGGCTTCTTTGGGCAATGTGGAAGGAGGAAACCATAACTGAGAACCTTCTAGTAACCTTGAGAGCATCTATTAAGAGTCCTTCCACCCTGGTGTTCTTTGATTTCCAAGTTCAGCTGCAAATTTCTCTCTTTCCAGTTCATGAACTATTCCTAAAGCCAGATCTTACATAATTTTAAAATGTAGCAGTGAATTCAGGTGAGTTGTATGAAAAGATGTTGGGGGTATTTCTGTGTTTTTAGACATGAGTTCTAATATTCCTACCTCTTGTTATCCTTAGAAGAAACATTAGAAATTGGCTCTGTTGTAAGGCTTGGAGTCTAGAGTTGGACATCTAGGAAAGCCCATGAATAATTGCATCATAATGATCATTTTTTGAATTCTGTGTGGTAGGCTCCAAGGTAACCCATTAATCTACACATACACCAGCCTTGTGATTTCCATCTTCTTCATAAATAAAAGGGCCTGGCAGGTGCCATATAGTGAATGCACTGGAAATCCTGTTGTTCTGGCTTTGCAGTTCAATTTTATAATCTCAGAGGTTTAAAGAAGACCTCTTATTTACATAGTGCAGATGTCATGAGGTCATAACTGTAATTATATTGCTTTTGTTTTTAAGCTGTCCTGGGAATTGAACCTAGATCCTCACACTTGCTAGGTGAGTGCTCCATCAGGGAGTGCAGTCCTAACTGTTACATGCTTTTTAATTCCATCAAATGTTTCATTCCAAATGACCTGTTCTGGATGCATATTAAAATTTTAAATTACAAAATTATAAAAAGACTTTTTGAAAAAAGGGTGTAACAAAGGATTCAAGTCACAAAGCAGTGTGTTCCATTCCACAATGTTTTCAGAATAATATTTGGAGGAGCTTGCAAGATGAAAGCACCTGACTGAACTGTATGTCAGAAATGTTGACCCTATGGTGTCTGCCTTCACATCTGGGGTCAAATGGGAAGATAAATGCCTTTGCCATTGACCTGCTGTCTCAGGGGGTAATTATGGCTATTAAAGGGTCTTAGAAAGCATAAAGCATAATCCAAATGCAAAATGAATGTCAGAAGTATTTTTTTCCTTTTTCTATCTCAGCTTATTTTTAACGTGGCAAAAACTTGCTTCAGTGTTCCTTTTCAAATGCTTGTCTTGGAAATCATTTTTCTCAACCACTCATTTGTTAACTAGGATGATGCCTATAAACAGGAACATTCGGTGAGGTCACTGTTTTAAATTTCTTGGAGGAATAATATGTGTTTGACTTAAATGCTTGGTGGTGGTGGTGGTGGTGTGTGTGTGTGACAGAATCAGTCTTTTAAGATTTATCCGTCAAGTCAATGATATTCTTACCCATGGGATTTCCAGTCTTGAAACATGCATTTCTTTTTCTTCCCTTTTCATTTACGCACTTCTAAGGGTATATTGCTGCATGCGTATCTTGCGTATTTCACAGAGGTGTGTGCAGGTGAAATTCTACATTTGCTCTTCTAGAGGCAGCCGGTGCACTGCATGGCCCGCCTCACTTTTCAGTCTCTGTTGAAGGAAGTGGGCACGTTGTATGTTTTGTGGAAAGTTGCCAGCATGGGGCAAGATGTCATGACAACGCCCTTCAGCTACAGCACAACTGACAACCATTTAAGCCACCCATGTTCACTGAGTTCTCAGAATGCTTTGGTTGTGAAATCTTTAACACTATTGGGAAACAAGGTTCTTGCCTTTAATTTCCTTGTTTGGTTACGTTGTTTTCAGTTGTTTGTTTGAAGCAAAGTCTCACAATGTAGCTGAGGCTGACTTTGGGATGCAGCGTGTATCTTAGACTGGCTTCAAACTCATGGTCCTCCTGCCTTAGCCAAGCTAGTGTTGTAATGATAGAAGTGTACTACCGTGCTTAGCTTGAAATAAGGTTCTTAAAGGAGCGAGGGACACACCTTGCCATCCTTGCTGGACATTTGGACAGCTACTTGCCACCTTCTGTGCTCTGGAAGTAAATTTTCTATGGTTGGGCTGCGCTGAGTAGTCAACCCTCCAGCAGCCCTTACTCCTTAGGCCTCTATAACCCCAAACAGAACAGCGTGCTAGTTCCCCAAACTAAAACCAAACAGAACCATCACCAATTCCATTCAATTAAAAACAAAAAGGCGTGATTTGAGAGGAGGGCTCTAGAAATCCCGTTCGTGCTTTTTTTTTTGTTGTTTGCTGTCGCTCGTCAGCCTCACGCTGAAGAATCAATGAAGGCGATTTCAGGAAGAAAAGCAGTCATTTCTCCTCTTTTAAAAGGCTCATTACTTAGAAATATGCAAATGTGAGAGAAAGAATAGTGCCCTTCTCCATGATTGTGATTACTTTCACATAGTCTGACTACTTTATTGGAATTCCCGGGTTGTACTGTGAGATTTCTTCCAGAGAGTGGGGCAACTGGGAGGTTGGCAGAAAGAGAAACCTGGTTACTGAGCAGTTATTCTCTATGAGAGACTGATGATCATTAGAACTGATCATCTCCCTGAATATAATTCTATTTCTCTGTCTTCAGTTTATTTGAAATATAGTAAAGATTGCTGAAGGTATGCAGCTTTGAGGAAAATGGCATTGTCTGGTGTTAAGGGTTGGCCTTGATGAGAGGAAATATGGGATCTCAGAGAACACTAAATGGCTCCCCCGTGCTGGAGAGAAACTATGGTCACAGGGCTATGCTCCCTTAGGTCCCTGGTTTTGTCACACAACCTCTAATAGTAAGGTATCTCTTTGGCTGTTGAGAGAATGTTTTCAAAGAGATTCAGAAACGGCAGCAAAGACGGCGCTTTTGTAAGTCTTCCTGTGAAACGCAGCTGCGCACTAGCGAGTTACCATCTTGATAACACACCGCGGCTCGTTGGCAGAAGCCAGAATCGCATGGCCTGAGCATAACCTGCTCTTGATGTACATGGTGCCCTAAATTTTCTTACATCTTGAACCAGACTTGCTTCATTGTTCTCACATGTGTGCTTAATTCCAGGCAGTGTGGAGGGAAATTACTTACAGTGGTAGAGTTTTGCCCTCAGACAGCATTTGTTCTAGCTGAGGGGATAAGACAGACACTGCATTCAACACTCCGCAGGTCATAAGAGAAAGAAGCTGATTGCTTGGAATCTTGAAGATGTTTTGAGATGAATTCTGTCCTCAAGGATGGAGCGGTAAAGGATCTGGGAAATATGATGTGAGCTGCCATATAGATATGCAAATGAGATGGTATGGAAGGAAAGAGCTGGCTGTCCTCTTAACTGCAAGCCTTCTCTAGCCTCTTGTTCCAAGAGCTGGCCATGTTTCCCTACACCCTGTGGCTTGCTCATCCCATCCAAGAGATCCGTTTACCTCATCCAAGAGCTCCCATGTACTATATTTGCCTACCAGGCAGGAGAGACTTGATACCCAATGCTTGTCATGCCTGCACTCTTTTAGGCTCTTAGCAGGCTCTTTTTCTGTCATCATCCTGCTCTTCTAAGAAAGATGGGGCTGGGAGCAGTGAGAGAAGCCGCGGGAGGGGGAGAGGGGAGGAGCAGGTGCAAATGTGCTCAGGAGCTTTAGGTGGGGATAAGCCGACATCCTAAAGAGAGCCAGAAGTTGTTCAGTTACCAACTACTGTGTGACGAACCACACCCAGACTTGATGGCTCTACAAGAGTAGTCATTGCTGTTTGTTCTCATTGTTGTGGATCAGCACATGGAGGATCTCGTCTCTGTCCCCGGATAACTAGAAGCTCGGTCTGGGTACCGGCACAGGGTGGGCGTGACTAAGCCCTTAGTCCTGGCTGCTGGCTAGATCACTCAGCTCTTCTCTATGTCGTAGATGCTGGTTGATGCTCCCTGGGCTTCCTGGGCACCTGTCTGATGTTCCACATAACCTGTCTTCATGGTCAATGTAAGCTCTCATACCATGGCAGTGTCAGGATGCTGAGACTTCTCCCATGGTTCTCGTTCAGCAAGAATTAGTAGGACCCGAAGCGTTTTTTACATAACCGCTTTTGTATGGTTTGTAAAATAAAAACCTCGCTGCATGTTTGGTTATGATGCCAACAGAAGATGGGGTTCATAGAACAGTTTATAAGATTTACAGTCCATGTGGGAAAGGTGTTATGTTGTCCAACATCTACAAAGAGACCTGAAATAGGAGCCAAGAGACATGGGTCAGGCTTCCCCTCAGTCTTACCAATATTGGGCTGTCTTTAACCTGTGAATGAAAATCCTGGTCATGGATCTGTATTTGACTGTATTGGACCAAGACTCCGGGTTGAAGGGAATTATACTGAATTTGGATGGTGAGAAGTGACTGTTATTTATTTTTGTATACACACTTGTATACAGAGACGGAACACACCCATTCATACACACACACGCACACATCACATCATACATTCTCAAGTTCTCTATAAATTTGAGACCTGCTGGGTGGCTGCATCCGGGAACACTTCAGGCCACTTTCAGTGTCTACCTCTTCAACAGCCTGAGCTCTCCCATCTTCATCTCCTCATCTATCAGCTGGTCCAGATGAAGACCATACATACCATGTTCCACAACTGTTCAGAGGAGACTCTTCCTAAGAATCTTCCTAGTGTTTCTGATGATTTGTCTGGATAAAAGTCAGAATTTTTTTAACATCTGTATTAACCCGTTTCCTGCTTTCTTATGCTATATTTCTATTTTTTACATATTGTCTTTATTACACATGTGGGTATTCAAGTGTGCACATGTGTGTGAGTGTGGTGAATTTTCTTAGCTTTTGTGTTTGTTGTCTAGCTCTGCTTGATGAACGGTGTGACTTTGCCTGAAGAACCCAGAATAAAAGCTACCTCAACCTCTTGTTCGTCACTCCCATAATATTGATTATGAGCCTTGTATTGATTGAACTCTCTAATATTCTTAGAATGTACAGTAACACAAAAGGAGTCTGTGAGATCCTAGTTTCTTGAACAGGGTGCATCCTCCTGCCTGCCTGATCACAGACTCCTAGTTCTAGGAACGCGTGTGCTGATCATCAGCGAGAGAGGAAACCCGAGGCCTGTGTGCCAGTGGGTACACTGCTAAAGGCAGTTGTCGGAATGCACTGAGCACTGTTGCTCGCCTGGGCATGGACAGCAGCGACTCTACTGTGGGCTGCATTGAGACTCTAATTGTTAAGAGTAAGTGCTCTGTAAACATGTCCTATTTAGCCATTGGTGCCTTTCTCAGGTCTTTAATTCACTGAAATAAATTACCTTTTTAAACAGACGTGCTGTGTAGCCTCTCAGAATGCTAAAACAAGAACAGCTCAGGTCTTTTCAGGAACCCAAAGCCAAGGGATAGGTTGACTTCTTTGGTCTCCTAGAAGAGGCAGTGCCATAAGGAGGCATTGACCTTGTCACTCTGGTTGGCACCCATCAGGTCCCTTCCCTGTGTTTGCATTCTCCAACAGTGTAACTCAACACTTCTCCTGCAGGCAAAGAGAGCCTACAGCGATGGCCCAGTGCCTCCTCTACTCTTACCTATTATTTCCAACCTTTCGAAATCAGAAGAATTTTACCCCCAGGATCCCGATTTGGACACAAGGAAAAAGTTAATCTGGGAAACAAATTCAGCAGTAGGTCCTGAGACAAATACTCATTCATTTTTTACCTACAGGCATAGAAGAGAGAAGAAACAGATCTTAGTGAAAGTTAACTGGCTCCCTGTGCTGAAGAGCATAGCTCTCACTGTCTGAACACCAGCCCATCTGGGCTACTCAACACCCTCGGCTATTTCCACCTGACATGAGCAAGCTGAATGTCTGTTCGGTAAATAATTAATTTGGAAGTTGAGGATGTCAGTGGAAAAGTCAGCTATGATGGCTCACATAACAAGTGATAGCCACTCTCTTGTCTCTGAGAGGAAAACCTGTTGGCTCTATTTAGATGGAGACAGCTCTGTCTTTTAACTTGTCTTTCCACATTAAAGTCAAGGAACTGTATCTCTCAATCTTCGAATCTTGTTGCTCTCCTCAAACGCTTGTGGCCCCTATGAGGTGGGTGTTTTCTTTTGGGAGCCACCTGCCATGTATAAGTCCTCGTGACTCATGAGAAGAGATGACTCTTCCTCCAGTGTCACTGTGAGTAAGTAAGGGGAAGGGGGCAGGATAGGATATGAACAATTTTTTTTTTTTGTGGCTGATTCTGCATCCTTACCCTTTACCACAAAACCTCAATTTCCCTTTCTGTGGAAAACAAAACCCTCTTCTCATTCCACCATCCATGGACTCTATGGCCCTCAGATTACATGGTACCCTAGGGGAAATTTTAAAGATTAATTGGCTCTTGGGAGGCATGGCTGGGGGAGTCTTTGTCCCTGTCCATTGAGGAGATGCGTTTTCTGCTTTTCTCTTGTGTGATTTTATTGCCAACTCCTCACACAGAGGAGGATATCATCTGGCTAGTAAATCTACAGATGTGTGGCAGAGAGACCCTAATGCCATCAATCTCCGGGTAGGCTGGGTGAGGGTACCCTCACTCCCACCACAATTCAGGTCCTCCAGGGGGCTTTCCAGGGCACAGAAAGAAAGAAGCTAGTCTACCAATCACTGCTGGATGCCAATGGTGACAAGATCAGGAACTGTAAGTCAGAGAGCCCCCTGAGACTTGGTCCATAGGCCTTCTGGGAATGCTATATTGACATGTCTGGAAGGAGGTAAGGGAACAAATCAAACACAGAGTTTACAAGTCTGCGAACTGTGGCTGGTCTGAAGGTAAATTGTGATACTGATGGCTTGACGGGTCTTGTTTGCTTTTTGTTGCATCTGAACTTGCCATTTTGTGAACTGGTACCTGCCCACACACTCTATGCTGGCCCCAGTTTCTTATCTGGGTCTTCTCAAGGCTGCATATGTATCCTAAACTGTCTGCCGTGTGGGCTCTCCGATGTACTTTGGGACTGTATATGAAGCAACTTGAAAATGCTGTTGTTCTTGGAAGACAGAAAAAGACTGAAAATAAATTTGCTTGGCAGTCAAGGATGCTTCTAATTGCAGACAAACTTGCTATTTGAAGACTTATCTCTCACCACTTGCTGAATGCTCTGTTCATTCCCTGACCACATTTCCAAGATCAGTCATACTTCTGTTTACATCACTCTGACCTTAAATACCCTCCTCCTTTTGCCTGTCTAGCCAGGACTCACTCAACAGTGAAAACCCCCTTTTCCTTCCTGGCCTCCCCAGTTCACACCTTCCTTATCCCTTGACCGCCGCAGCACCTATTAACAGTGTCTACTCTTCATGGCAAAACATTTCATTTTTTCTTACGTACTATTCAAGTTTCATGTGTCAGTTTACTTTCTATGTTACTGCCCCCTGTTTCAATTGGGACATCATCTCCTTGTATGATAAACTGAATTAACATTTTGCATCCGCCCCCCCCAGCATTTAGCACATAAAAAGTATCCAGAAATATAACTGAATCTAAATGATTAACTTCCGGATACTATAAAAATGTATTGTGTTCTATTCCTACTCCTAAGGAGCTTTGCCATCCAGTAGGTGAGGCGAGATAGGGTAGTATGTAAATCTCTGTAGACATTCACGCAGAGAAGTTCACTAATTATAAAACACAATGGAATTGAAAAGCTCAAACTCTGTAGTGCATTTTCTCAGTATGTGCTTGTCCAGAGAAAGGATTTGGTATAGGTAGGTAGTGCTAAACTCTATTGAAAAAGGTCTTGAAGACTTACCAGTGAAGGTTCTAATTCCATATGGTAAGATCAAGTGAGTTAACAGTTTCCTTTTTAGGCATCCAACTAGGATTTTTTGTGTCATTCCCACCATCCCAAACACTCTAAGTTTCCCTTAGAGAAGAGGCCATAGCTGATTTGGTTTAGGTCACACCTCCTTGGAAAGCCCACCTGTGGTCCTGCACAGAGTTTTCTCTAAATGACAGTCTAAACTTTCCAGTTCTAAGCGATGTGTTAGTGTCTTTAAGTAGAATACGCTAGTAGTTGAGATGGGTTTAGTCCATGTGACCACATACAACTATTACTTACCTGGCAAGGCATCCTTGTGAAGGTCTTGTTGACATCCCTTAATTGGTGACTTTATTTTTCTACCTTGAAATAGAACATCACTAAGTCGCTAATACATTAGGCCCAGTTAGTAGCTATAAGCCAAAATTCTATACCTTAGAATCATCTGCTGAGCTGCTTCAATCCAGTATTCATCTTTTATTGCCTTTTACTATAGAGTTCCACAAATTCAGACTCTCAGGAATAGGGTATAGAACAGCTTTAGGAAGACGTTTTTCCTGTGGCCACAACTTGTTTTAAGAGCACTAAGAACTTAGATTAACAAAACACTGGGAAATGATCTTGCCTTGATCCGTGGCTACTCCTATAAACACAATCCCAAACACTGAAAATGAAAACAGCTGCTTTATGATTAATATATTTTGTAGAACTCTTATTTGAGAAAAAGACTTTTGTATGTTCTGAAGAGTGTAGCTAAATAGTTTTATTCTTCAGAGGTCTAGGGGACTCTGTTTTTTTTTATTGTCAGTGATATCTGACTTTGGATTGAAGTCCTTTATGTTTGGAGTACTCTGTGATAATCTATGTATACTGAGGTTTTTCTCCCATATAGATAAAGGATTTCGAAGATGTTGGCAGCATATTCATTCAAGTCATAAAACCTGTCCACAGGATTACTGTACAGTAAGAGCAGAACATGTGGTGGCAAGTGTCTAAATCTGAGCGGAATTGATTCTGGTTACATGACAAAGTCTTGACTCTCAGGAGCTGCAGGCATATATATGGAACAGAGGCATAGTTAACTATCTGCTACGGCAAGAGGAATGGAAAATTAGAAGAATACCTTCTGATTAAAGAGCAGAAATCTGTCTAAAGTTGTCCCGTGGTGCTAGAGAATGAAGTCCTCTTGTTCATTGAGAGTTGTCACTGTCCAGTGGGTCTTGCCGACCGATTCCCTAGGATTGAAATCTCTCCAAGTTTGCCAACGATAAGCATTGATATGTTTGAGTGACCTAGAGTCTATAAGTGCTAAGATTTTGGGTTATTGTTCCATTGTAATGAATGGAAATTGTTGCCAATAGCCATCCCGAGAGTCAGAAGTAGAGTTACATCATTCCTTTCGGCCCTTTGAAGTAAGACTGGATGCATGTTTCACGTTGTTTTGACAGCTTAGGAAGTTCTCTTTCACCATTACTTGAATTGGCTACCTTGCACTCTGTACACAAAAGGAAACAGCAAGAAGGTCAATGCTGGGTACTCCTTTGCTTAACACTGAGATCGATCACTTCATTTCATGATATTTGGAATGGGGCTTAGGGATTCCTGCCTAACTTGCCTCAGTAAGGGTTGTTAAGATAATGTTTCATGTGAGTGTGGTTTGAAAGTATCAGGTGATAACTAAGCATTTAACTTAAGCAGAAAATAATAGAGGGGGGTCAGAAAATCTCTCCGATAGGTTAGAAATGATCCCATTGAATCTTCTGACCTATGCTTTCTAATGCATCCCTTATGGGCACTGGGAAGGATGGGTTGGCTATATGCTTTGAGTCAGGAGTAATTCATGGAATGGAGTTTATATGCAAAAATATGTTTGGGAAAGGACAATTGAAAGTTTTGCAATATATTTCCAGTTTGATTTTCATTTTGCAATTGTGTTTTATTTAGTGTTTTGTCTCAAGTAATGCCCTACATTCACAGAATTTCATGGGATGACATTTTAGGGGAAAAGAAGCCTATGCTTGGTTAAATTTAAATTTCGGTCTATTTCTCTACATTCTCAAGTATGTATTTAGACTATAGGCTAGGGCTACATTGTAAGATCTGGTCTATGTGGGTAAAAAAGCAAACCCCAAAGGAACCCTTAAAGGAAGTAAGGCATTTATCTATTATAAAATATAATTAATACTATATCAGTATTGATTTGGTAAATTTTTAAACACCTATTCTGTGTGTGCCGAGCCTGGAGTGCGGTGCTAAGAATATGAATATGAAAGACCTAGGAGCCTGTCTCTAAGGAGTTCATGGTCTTGAGAAGAGAAGGAGATTACAGAATTAGTGTTCAATGTGTTCTGAATGTATTCGGTATGGTGGATAGGGAGAACCAAAAGGCCCGTCAAACTGCAGACAGGGATTGTCTCTTCAGTGCCAGGACTTGTGGGTAAGCCTGTGAGAGACAGGTAAGTAGGTCCTATATTTTCCTCTGAATAAATAAGATGAGGTCTCATAAGAGGCCATATTTTGTTGCCTAGCCCTTTGAGACCCCTCTTCTTTTTAATGCCATGCCAACCTCTGACCCAGGGAGCCTCAGATCTGCTTTTTATCATCATCTTTCTTATTGTTATTATTTATGATGGTCATTGTTTTAACTGTTCCGAGGAGATAATTACCTTAGTTGCTAAGGCAACCCAACATATTGGGTATAACCAGCCAGGAGAAAGGGTTTGCCAAATTGCTGGGCTGGGTGAGAGGTGTGGGGGTGGGAGAGCACAGGGGGAGCTCAGCTGTGGAGCTTGAGAATCGTCATGTTCAAATTATCTCCGTGTTTCTTCCACTGAGGAACATGAAGCCACTTGGAAGCCCGTGTCTGCCAACTCCTCAGCCACTCTGGATGCTTCCTCTTTCCAACCCAGCCAGTGGCCTCCTTTGCTAGCCTTCAGAACTCTGTCTGCCAAGAGTGGCTCATCAGCCTCGTAACTCCTGTTTCTTCTCCCGCCACCCAGCCCTGAGTATATTCATGCTCTTTATTCTCTGGTGCAACATACAGAGATCTGCCTTGGGCCCTTGTTCTCTGGTTTGGTGGCAAATTGACCATTTGCTTAAAATTTCTAGGCTTCTCTGTATCTTGGCCACGTTTGGCAGATTCCATTGACCTTTTACATTTTAATTTGGAAAGACTGAAAGATCTACTGGGGAAGCCATCCTTGCTGTTCTTATTAAATAGGTAAACCAAAGCCTAGGAGTACGTTACCTGGACAGAGTGAGATAGCAAAAATAGATGGCCTAAGCCTTGAACCCATGACGCTGACTCACCTGATTCTGCCCAGCAAACCATTAGCTCTGGTCATTGCCTGCTGACCATCTCAGCATGAAGTCTTCTGGGTCAGTTTGCATCATTCCCTATGATCTCCAGATAGTCAGGTTTTAATCACCTTGCCTCACCCCTTAGGCAATGTGGTGGCTGGCCGGATACTGAGACAGAAGACAAATGTAACTCGTTGGCCAGGTTTGCTGTTTCATTTGACCATCCAAGAGCAGCTATTGCCCCGAAATGAAAGAATGGGTACTGGAGAGGGCATGGTGATTTAAAAAGACAAATTCCTTCCCAGAAGACCTGACTAGTAGTTAACTGACTTCTAAGAGGAAGTCCCCTGCATCCTCTCCCTTTCTCGCTCACTGGAGATGTCTGCGGGGAGGGCCAGCTTGCCTGTCTATCTTCGGCAGCCTCCTGGGTGTCTCCTGAAGAGTGTCCCAGGGCATTCTGCAAGAGCACCGTCTCAGAGTGATCTATCTGAACAGGTTAAATAAACAGGTCTGTGTTTGGGTTAATTATCATTGGTTCTGTTGCTCTCCACTACTGCTCCATCCGGGACTCTGGCCAAGGAGCAGATGGGAGAGGCTGCATTGCCACCCCTGCCTCCTCATTGTGTCTGGCTCTCCCTCTTTCATAGCCGCCCCACTCTCTCCTTTGCCTTCTTTACCTCTCTCCCTCCCTGGTTTTGTTGTTTCCTTTCCCCCCATTTTCTCTCTTCCCCTCCCTCCNTCTCTCTCTCTCTCTCTCTCTCTCTCTCTCTCTCTCTCTCTCTCCCTCTCTCGCTGAGCAAATAGGCCAGATGGTGGTGAGGGGAACAGACAACAAGTGAGGCATGGCATATGGGGAGCTTGTTTAATTTCAGCCCCTGTAGGGAAGTAGATTGGAGGACGCAGGCTACAAAAGCAGAAAATGGAAAGGGGGAAACAACTGACCCTTTCAAGAGGGACACAGATCCAGTGTACTGTTAATGGGCCACAGGAGAAGCAGATGAAAATGAAGCCAGAGGATAACATTAGGTGCCCTTTCCGAATTTTGAAGAGTCATTCTCTTTTCTTAGCAGCTAAGTTCCCAGGGACCCCCACTCTCCCCATTGCCCTGAGGTCCCCTCTGGCAGGACAGTCTCTGAGGGAGTGAACAGAACTTTATACCTGATGCAGAGAATGGCTGGCTGTAGACCAGTTCCTGGAAGTTCAGCCAGTAAATTAAGGAGTGGGAAAAAGAAATAGAGATGTCATGAGAAGAAGCAACAGAAGGAAGGCAGTTGCCCTAACTGGCTTTTTCAGACTGGCCTACTCTGGGTTTCAAGTGCCTTCCGCTGCTTGATCTGCCTTGCTCCTGGGCAGTCTCCCGCAGAGCTCCACCTAGTCCCTGCTCTTCTCTCTGCTGCCTTGAGAGGTCTTTCGGGTTCTCAGAAAAAAGGAAAGATTTCAATAAATGGTCCTCTATCGTAGGCTCTTTGTTTCCTTCCAAAATGTATTAACCCTCACAGTGGCTGCCAGGGAAGTGAATTGTAAGCTGTCTTTACTAGAATTTCTGGAAAGAGTCCAGCTACATTTAATGGCAGGTGTCTTGGTCACTCTCACAGATCAATCAAATATATCCTGCCACCTCCTAACACATTTCTACTTTGCCACTGCTGGACAGGGAGCAGGTGGATCTCTGTCATACAGGGCAGGCTGTGACCCCCAGTGCAGTGCTGGGCCTCAGACGCCAAGGTCTCTGGGGACTCCAAGAGACCAGAAGTCTTAACAATGACCCGAGGAGAAAGAATACAATCAGAGCTCATCTGCTGGGGCGGTTGTACCTNGTTCTGCAGCTGATAACCGGATTAGGCAGAAAAATGGGGCAGATGAGTACCCCAGGGGCCCCGCCTGAGAACAGGGGTTCCCTGGCCAGAAGCAGGAGCTGCCACTGTCAAGCCATAAGCCCTTGCCCCAGGCAGGGACATTTATGTGTGAGTGCCCTATTGTACCTACCCAGGACCCAGGGGGAAATGCCAGCGGTGGCCGATCACAGGGGCACTGTGGCAAAGGCTCCCACCAGACCAAGTGATGCCCTGGCCCTTGCTGGTTGGTGACTGTCACACGTATTTCCCCACAGCATCACTGGCAAGAGTGTGACTCAAAGCCGGCTCAAGGCAACCTTTACCTGCGTAGCCCTGGCTACATGAACCAAGAACGGCCACCGAAGGCAGCCCTCCCCTTTTTTAAAAAATGTTTTCTTCCCTGCTTGCTTTCAGCAGCAGGCTGGCAGTTTGATCTCCCTTGAATGCTGTTCCCTTGTTTGAGGCTTCGATTCTGAGAAGAGTCAAGGCATTGTCCAGGGTGGCGGGATGTCGGATTGATTTCGGGTCCTTTGTGTGCATGTGGAGATCCTGAATGAAGCTGTTATGCTCTTCTGGGGCTGGCGGGCAAGCTGTCCGGCTGCAAGCTGGGCCTCCTTTTGTTGTGGGGGCCTCACTGAGCCCAAGGAAGAGGCTCATTTCAGGGTGATTTACTACCACCCAAACACCAGCTGTCTGTTAAGGGGCCTCCACAAAGCCCTGGCCACCCCTTTCTTGGGTGGAACCTCTTCCCCTTGTAAATCTTTCAGAGCCCCATCCCTCACTTACGGTCATATTTCTATTCTTATTATGTATTTCTCTGTGTGTATGTACACACACATATATACGGGTAAATGCACATACATTTTCCTTTTGTTTCCTTTTTTAGCAGAATTCCCTGAGTGAAGGAGGTAGCTATAAACACTGCTGTGCTGGGAGATCTGTGACCAAGATTTCAGCCTCATCTCTGCCCCCGATTGCTTGTGACCTTGGTCAAGTCAACTGACCACACAAACCTCCATTTTCTTTATATTTCTTTATGATAACCTCTTTTCTCATTATTATGAAATAACAACATTCCCTGTGATAGGAAGAAGTTACATTAATATATTTCAAAGTTGTAGCAAAACAGAAAACAGCTTGCCCTGCGCACCTAACACCTTTGGAAAGCTTTAGTCAATGAACTAGGAATCAAGAAGCAATGGGAAGCAGGGGCTTACCTTAAAGAATAAGGTTTCTTTCTCTGTCCTGTGATAGACTCTCCAGGTGCTGGCAAACCGTATGTAGGCTTGGTCTAGTCCAGAGGAGCTCAAAATTAGGGGTCAACAAGTAGCCAAGAATATTGGAATGCCAGGTGAGGTAAGTTCTACGAGTAAGCTTTGGATGGGAGAAGCCTTCAGGGAAGGCTTGTACGGGAGCTGAGGGATAATGTTTTGAAGTTTGGAACATACTCTGAGAGGAAGCACCGTTGCCCCGTGGACTTGAGGTAACATTTTAATTTCTTACTTACTGTTGGTGTAATAAATTGTGTGAGACCAGGTAGTTTGGACAGAAGAGGACTTCATTTAGTTCAGGGTTCTGGAGACTGGGAAGCTTCAGGGCATGGCATTAGCACCCACTGAGTCTCCTCAGGTCACGTGTCTGAGAACTTGTATGCTGAGACAGAATAAGTGTTCCCCTGAGATCTTCCTTTCTCTAATGGAGGCCACTAAAGCCAACACGAGGGTCTTACCCTCATTAAGTCTTAATTAGTTCTCAAAGGTTCCCTGTAAATGCTGTTAACAGTGGAATTCAGAGGTTAAGTCCAAAACATAGATTTTTGGGGGGTTGCTCATCTAGATCACATCGGGCAGCAAGCACAGGAGCAGAGGTCCCTTCTCTAACAACTGTCCTTGTCCTGGAAGGCCTACATACACTCCGGAAAGGACTAGACTTTGAATGGAGGATTTGCAAGCTAGTAGATGTGCAAAAGAGTCACCCTGACATTTCTGTCTTGGGTCATTTGATACTGTGTGTGCAGTCAATCAAACAGAAGGTGATCTATAAAGTGAGTCTGGTAGTTCAAGCAAGAATAGTGCTAAGTTAAGGGACCACACGGGAGAGATGGAAAAGGAGGGAAGGAAAGGCCTTTAAGCTGTGCAACTGATGCTGTTCTACTTAAGGGGCTGGGTGGAAAGATACAAGTTTGCAGAAAAGTCTACGTTTCTCTGAAACAGGATAAATTACGGTATGAATTTTCTGGCATCATTTAGAAAACCCCAAAAAGTATACTTTGCACCCAAATAGGAAGTACAAGCAAAGGAATAGTTATTATTATTTTTTAATTTTTTAATCTGGACGTTGATAATAAAAGTAGGATGGCAAATTTTGGTGTGTCTCGCACCGAAAAGTTTAATGAAATGTAATCATTCAAGTACAAGGTTTTTCCCACATAATGTTTCACTTAGTATTAGATTATGGAATGTATTTAATAGATATTAGTATACCAGCTTAATGTATGTTCTCTGACTAACTGGAGGTTTTTAGTTCAGTGATAGTCATTTATTCCTCAGATGATAAGGCAGTGCCAACTAATGCCATGCATGGAAGACAAAGCGAAGAGCCTGCAGTTGGCACATCTTGTATCTCAATGAAAATGTGGCAGCAAGGAGAACAGGATAGGTAGGTGGAGGATGATTTTATGTCTTCTTTGCTGCATAGAGGTGAGGTGAATTGGAGACAGGGATGCTGTGGAGGCTCAGACCACTTAAGTTGGGCCAAATAATCTGGTTTAGTCTAGGGTCTGGTGGTGAGAGATAGACCTTGGCACAGCAGTGAGTCAAACGCTAACTCCTGCCTCCCTGTGTCTAACATTGTGCTCCTGGCACTTCAGAAGCAAGATGTGGGTGCACTCCCCAAATGAAAAGTGTTCTAGGGGTCACCAAGGCCTTGCTTCTTCCCTGTGTTTGTTTTCAGGGTTCTCTTCATGGCATATTGGAGCTTTGCTAATAGTTTCAGCCTTTACGGACACTGACAATCTCATGGGACTTTGAAATTTAAATATAGAAGAGACTACAGGTTCCCACCTCAGGGACCTACTCCAAAAGAGTCACAACAAGCTCTAGAGCCTGTTTGCATCCCAGAGAGTCTCAGACCATAGGAGTGGTCCCTCTTGTAGTGAAGATGAAACCACCTAGAAAAGTGAGATGCTAGTGCTGGCCCAAGCCAGGTAGCCAACAAGTGGACAAAGAGGGTTTACCACCCAGACATCCAATCCTCCCAGGCTAGAACTTATTCTAGCATTTATGTGTTGTTTCATATTGCTGTTTATGTGCACGATCAAGAGGTTAACGCTTCTCTCTGCTCCCTCCATTTCCCGCGGGTGAAATGAAGGTCGGCATTTTATACTAAGTGTTCTGTGGCACTCAGTTATTCAGAATGTGAAGAATGCAGAGGGCAAAGGGAATTTCAGGAGCAAACAAACAAACACGCAGAAGATTAGGAGACACCTGGTTCAAGTTGTCTTTGCAGAGGGATGTCTCAAATCTTTTAAAATGTTAATGAACACCATGGATAGCCATGTGTGGTTGAGTGTATGGCATTTCATGGACTTGCTAGGTCCAAGCAGACACCTCCTGCACCAGCTCTCCCTGGGCGACACTCCAGATGCTGATTTTTATGTAGCAATAGCTTCCCTGGGGAAGAGACAGATGTTTTGGTCAGTGGACTTTTGTAATTACGCTGCGCTGACCCTTCTGCCTTGGGAGACTGGGTGGGGTCAGGAAGGTTCTGAGGCCTTGAAAGATTGTGAGAGAAAGACCAGAGAATGAAGCTTTGTGAAACAAGTCCTTTGAATGTCACTCATCTACTTCCGTCCTCGGGAGTGTAGGAAGGAAGGAAAGAAACAGGGAAGTCACTTCACCGTTTTCATATCTCCTCACACACATGTCTTGCTCTGAGCTGGAATGAAAGATGACCTCTTTGTTTTTATAATCAGAACAAAGGAAAAGGATAGCCATGCAGGTCTGAAGGGAATGGGCAAAGGGGGAACAAATACAAACATTCGTTTGCTTTTCCAGGGGGGAGGAGGAGAAGGGGAGAACAGAAATGCTTTTCGTGGTTTGGTCTCATCGCTTGCATAAAACGCCAGGACAGACGCTGACTGTGTTTTAATCTCAGGTCATTTAAGCCGTTGCAGTTCTGAAAAGGGTGAATTGACAGCATGAGCTCCGTCTATGTCTACTCAAGAAGCGTCTTGGCAGAGACGTCGTGTGAGTTCCGACATCCCATGCATGCCCGTACATGGACATGCTGGGGCAGAGCAGGTAAAGGGAGCTGTGTCCAGATCTCATTTCACTTCAACCTTCTTGGCTTGGTATTTCTGGACCTTGAATAGAGATGTAAAGATCAACCCACGATAAGTGCTTTTGGCAACTTGGTTGGTGCCTGTTATTTTTTGAGTAATGCCTGATGGATCCTGTAACCGGGCATATTTCCACTTACTGCCTGGGCACATGGAAGGACACGGACACAGACCAGTGGAGAAAAGAGAGTGAACAAGTCTTTCTAAGTGTGCTATCAAGCGCTTTGCTGGCTCTTCTCCATGGCAATAGAGACTAGCAGTTTGTCAGTAGCAAGCTTTCTGGGTGGTTGTTATATGACAGCATCCTGGTAACTTGGGTCCCGAGAGCAGAAACTGAGGCTCTCCAGGCATCCCTTCATACTTTTCCGTATTCCTAGGAAAAGTTCCTCAAGACAGGTGCTTCATCACACTAATGACCAAGCTAGGTCAGAGACATACAATTTCTTCATAAAAGGATAGTCTTGCTGTCTTAGCAGAATGGTAACAACAAAATGCTATAGAATTGGGTGGCTGTGTGGTTTAAGTGTGAAAGCGCTCCCAGAGGCTCACATATGGGCACATTTGATACCCCTCCTGTGGCACTGTTTGGCGAGGTTGTTGAATCTTGGGGAAGAAGGCAGCGGCTTAGTGGGCTTTGAGGTTTTATAGTTCCTCCACTGTCTGCTTCCTGACTGTAGATGTAACGTGAGCAGCAGCTCCCCTATCCTGCCATGCATCATCCTCCATGATTGATTACATCCCTATTCCATAAGCCAGTATGGACCTTGCATTCCCCAGGGTCCTTCTGGCTGGTCAGTTTGCACTAGCAACAAGAAATAAAGCAAATGCAGGCGCTAGAACTCATTGATATGTACATGGCACAGTTTGAGAGGCTCAGGGTCCAAGGTCAAGGTGCCAGCAGACTGAGGTTCTGCTCTGTGCTCCTCCTTGGATCATAAATTGATGCCGTCTGGCTATATCCTTATGTAGCAGAAGGAGGAAGAGCCAGTGTTTTAGGAAAATACCAATTCTGTCCTGAACACTACTCTAATGACCCCATCAAATCTTAAAGATACTGCCTCCCAAAACCATTGCCTTGGGAGTCTAGGTTTCAGAGTGAATTTGGGGATAATATAACAACTGGGAATCAATCTACCTTGGATCAGTAGACAGTCTTTGGGGATATTTCAGCATCCTAGTAAGAAAGAGTCATTAATGAGGATGTATGAATGGACAGACGTGTCTGAGTTGGCACTTCATCATGCCAGACACTGATGAGATTCTTCTGGGATTCACATCCCAAGCACACATAATTTTTACCGAGCTTCCCCTGTGAACATGGGAAAGGAAAAGAAGACCTGACCCTTGTTCTCAGGAGGGATAACTTAGGGTATTGAATGCGTGAAATTATGAAATATTTGAAAAGTAAATAGGGAAAGACTAGCACGCAGTTTTAGAAAGCAAAAGGCAGCAGATCACTGGGGGTGAGTCCAAGTGGACAAGGCCTTCTGGGCTTATTGGTATGTGTGCTGAACCTTGGAGATGGGTGGTGTCGTGATGGTGGTGGGTCTGATGGATGTGAGTAGGCACGAGTAAGCACGCACACGCGGGTGAGCTGGTCCTGGGGGTCAGAGACAGGCACGGCAGGCTGAGGATTATTGCATTTATCTACCTCCTGCAGGTCACAGCACGTCCAGGCTTTTCATTTAATGTTTCTTTGCTGGATCGTTTCTTTATTACTAGTAGAGTCAGCACAGAGTGTGGACCCGAGACAGAGGGGAACAGGAGGACTCAAAGAGAGCTCAAAGTGGCTGCGCGGTAGGTGTCGCGCCGAGGGCCACTGTGGATGTACAGACAGCAGGTCACGAGCTCACGCTGTGAAGTTGCGAAGTATTGTTGCTTACCTGGAGGTGGGAGTAGGAATGAAAGAGTCTGAGAGAAGTAAGATAGAGCGCGGGAGGGAAGAGGATGTACAGGAGGGAGTGGATTAACAAGCCAACGGCAAGGGATTTGTATTTGGTTTGGTGTTCAATCGCAGCTTCCAGTCACTGTTCATCTTTTTATACATTTATAGTTTCCAATTTTTGTGACCATTAATATGTTGTTGTTTGCTTTATCCCTTGCTATTTTCTAGGCTCCAATTTGACTCCCTTCTTCTCTCTGCAATTACAACACCAGACACATGAGAGCGGAGTCTGTTTCTTTCTATCTCAAAATGAGAATTTTTCTTAGAGATGTTCAATAACATTGACTTTAGTGCATTTGGATATGGGTGCCTGTGCTAGCCCGCTTATGCACTTAGTGTGAGATACTGTGGGGACTTCAGCAAACGACATGCATTTGTTACAGTTCTGACCCTGGGAAGTTCAAGACCGAGGTGCTAGCAGTCTGACTGCCTTAGCTAAATATTGGACGTTTTCCTTGTCAACAGATGGCTTCTTTCCCACTGTCCTCACGTGTTGGGGGGCAGCCATCTATTTCTTCCTTTTCTTTGAAAGACACCAATTTCATGGAGAGTTCCACCAGTGTTATCTCGTCCAACCTTAATTATCCCTCAAATGTCCCATCTTCAAATACTTTAATACTGGGGGCAAACACAGGAAGAATACAGTTTGGGCCACAGCAGGCATGTGGAAGTTTTAAATAAAGGAAAAGAGGAAAGAATATAGACTAGAAGAACAGTTTTTGTTCCTTTGCTTACCTTTTATTTCATTGAGTTCTTCTAATTGAGTTGATCTCTGGCTGTAACATGAGTTACTACAGGACTTTGTTAGGTCTTTAGTGTTTGATCATTGGAACACCAACTTGGGTAGGACCAGTAATGTATGCGTCATGCTGAGAGAACCAGAGTGATCCAGAACACATGATGCAAGGTGCACCTGGGGATGTCAGAGGCACAGGCCAGCAACACGAACACTTTTCGGGAAATATTCCATATTAATGAGTAAGGGAATATTCCATATGAACTATTGTTGTAGGGGAATATTCCTTATTAATGATTGTTGTAGGGGATTTATTTCATATGAATGACTGTTGTATGAGGACTATTCTATATGGTTCTTCAGTGGAGGAGACTGCATTACATTTCTGTAGTCAACTGGTGATAATTATAAAATTGACTGAATATCAGCTGCTGTCTCTGTGTCATGTGGAAGAATAAGTGTACCTGACACATTGTGCATATTTTATATATTGCTCAAGGGTTGTTTGACTATCATGAGAACTCCAGGTGACTGATAGGGAGCTAAAAATACTGAACAAAAACTCAACATTTACAAAGAAAGTTTAAGTAAAAAAGAGTAGGAAGCATCCTAAGGAGTTATAATTGACTGTACAAGCTATGTTCAATTGTGGGGCCAAAATCATTATGAACACCCATCAGTGGGTTTCAGGTTCTTTCCCTGTTTTTGGTAATTGGCTAGATAATTTTGAGTGTTTATGAATTTAAGTTTTTTGGAATAGTGTAATGATTATCTAAGTTATGCTATTATGGATTAAAACATGGGAGTCAGATATGGGGTTAAAGCCTGATTGATCACAGAAGTGACTGGGAAGTGACCAGTGACCTGCTCTCTCTTTCCTTGATCCAAACTGCCCATGAATCTTTCTAATCCTTCCTATTACTTTGTCCTGGGTCCTTCAAAGCCTCTATGGTTGATTCTGGTCAGCTAGTAGTTAGCTCTGCCCTCTGATTCATGGTAAACTTTACAGTTAGTTTTGGGAGGGTCAGAGTGTGATCAAAATATCCTAAAACAGAAGAGTGCATAGCTTTTTTCAGATTTTCAAGATGATCTTGGACATAGGCAAATTCTGATTTTAACCCCTCAAAATTATGGATGAGGAAACCAAGGCTTAGGGAGTGCTCGTGACTTTCCTGAGATCTCCAGGAGCCGGGACAGCACTGCAGGCTTTGCATCTGAGGGCAAGGCATTCTCTCCATTTTTGCTTCCTGACAGATGAAGAAGCTTCCTTTGCCTGCAGATTATTTCCCAAATCCTGCTAAAAGGGATGATCCACTAAAAGGAGATTGAGGATTGATTTCCTGCCAAGGCCTTTAATTCACAGAGGCTGCTTGTGTGTTGGAACTGAAACAAACCTCCTCAAGACTCCCTGTGCAAGAGCAAGGACCTTGTGCAATAGGAGAGATGCTAAAAGGCAGTTGTGAAACTGGGCACTGGCTGTGTCTGCCCTCAGCTAGCATCTTTATACAGGGCCTCACCTCCAGGGTAGGGGCCCAATGATGGGAAATGCGAGTATAGTTTTAATTCTATCTACAACAGACATACTCTTGCCTAGCCTGTGAGATAATTGGGTAACTGACTAATGGTCCTTAAAAATAACAGCAGCGTTTTATCACTAAACTCTCTTACCACTCCCACACGTGAGGAAATTATCAAATTCCTGGGTGATAAGTATCATCTCTACCTTATGTCTGATGTCCATGAACTTGAATGAGCCAAACAGAAAAGTTTTAGGGGGAGCTTGGTGTGAGGTTTGTTTTGATGAAGAAGGGTTGTGTCGTCAGAGAAAGTCAAGGGAAATTGTGTAGAAGGGAAGAACAGACCTCGAACTTGCTGGTGGTGTTGGGCCAGGCACCGTAGAGCAAGATAGGAGTGGAAAAGAATCTACTCATACTCATAAATAATAAGAAAGTAAAAGATCTGGGAGGGTCTGAGTTCAGGTATACTGTAAAACTCTTGGGCGTAAATTGAGGCTGCCCAAGTGATAGCAGACAAGTCTGGTTAGAGAAGCCTGCTCAAACAATGCAACAGTTGGATACCTACTACACATGGCCAACCCAGATTCCAAAGGAGTTATAGTTTACATTTCTTAGAGATGTTTCCTTATATTTACCACATACTTGTGCAGTATCTTAAAATTCTGTAAACCCAGTCTTTCTTTTCTTCTAGGAAAAAGCATCCTAAGTACTTGGTTTGCAACAACCTGAGATGTCCTGGTTCCAATTTGTTCTATGTGTCATTTTTGTAACATTTATTCTTGAATGTTCTTATTGAAATATATCTTCTAAGAGATGGTGACCAGCTCCATCCCTCCAGGTTTGGTCTGATTAGCATAGGATACGATGCTCATGGTAAGCTTCCCATGAAACACTAGTCTCAACTAACCTTGCTAATGTGAAGTCAAGTCCATGGAAAGCATCTCAGATTTGGCTCTTGTCAGTGAGCCTGCTTATTCCTTTCTCGCTGTATCACCAGGAGAGTTTATTTCAAAAAAACAAAACAGCAGTTGATGGCTTCACCAAATAAGTTGTAGGGGCTGAGGATGGGCCTGTGTCAAGGATCCTGAGGAATTTTCACAGAGATGTCTCTTTATGTCTATGATCTTGGTCCCTTAGCTCCATCTACCTAAAACAACCCAAGAAAGAACACATATATTCTCAGCCCAGGCAGTGACTCAATCCAAAGACTTAATCTGGTCTGTAAGAATTTTTCCAGACTTAGTTTTCTAGACCAATATGAATTTGTTTCTCTGAATTTGTTGCCCAGTTTCTGTTTCAATGAAAATTCCTCAAGTATGATTCCAGAATTTTCTACATCACTTTTTTTTAACCAAACATAGCAAGTAAAAGATACTCTTTCAGGATGCTGCTTATTGGACAATGTGAGTAATATATTGATACTAATACTCTGATCAGTTACTTGCCCCAAGATATTTGCTGAGCTTCTCGGTCCTGTTCCTAAAATGTCATATGTCCTTAACTGATGAAAATTAAGAACTACTAAATTGTTTAAATCATATAAGTCAGTAAGGCATTGTGTGCCTGTTCTATATTTGTGAAAGAAAAGTGTCTTGTACTAGGATAGGTTTTATGACTGTTTCTTCAAGTTAAATATTGTCAAGTAAGATTTTAAAGAAAATGAGAATGAGGCAAATTCAAGGTTAATTAATTTATATTAATTCAAGGTTAATTAAGTTATACAACAGCTTGCTAAATAAATGGTTAACATGTTTCTCCACAAGGCATTTCTTAACCTTCCGTGCTTCCACGTGTAACCATGCCTCATGAGTCTCCAAGAAAAAGACATGATATGTAGTTCCTCCCAAACTTTATTTCATCTTAAAACACTTTCATTTGGGAGAAGTGACCAGTGGTACCCGGGGAAGTTAGCTCTCCATCACCAACTTAATAAATTCCTCAGGAAACTTTAAGCTAGAAAGTTTGAGTTTGGATCATGGTTGTAGGACTTTTGTTCCCTGTCACCTGGCTCCGTGGTCTCTAGATCTGGAATGAGGCAGGATTATCATGGTGGGGATCACATGATCTTCAAAGGAGCACACTCATGATGTGTTTGTGTGTATGTGTGTGTTCATGTGTGTGTGTGTGTTGGGGGTCAAAGAGAGAGAGACAGGGAGGGAGAGAGAGAGAGAGAGAGAGAGAGAGAGAGAGAGAGAGAG